>CANYCX010294190.1:0-14066 GCA_948193385.1 Breynia disticha f. nivosa
GTATGGTTGGAGAGGCGTGGACTGGAATGGAGGAGCTGCCGAATAAGCTTCACAATCTTGCACAAAAAATGCAGGTTTGGAATGCAGGGACGTTTGGAAACATTTTTCAAAAGAAAAAGCACATACTAGCACGATTGAGGGGCATTCAATGGGCATTTGATTCTGGGTTCAAACCGGGGCTGATCAAATTGGAATACTAAGTTTTTTCAATATGGTTTCAAAAATCCCGAGAAAAATGGATCACAATAGGAGATAAGAATACTAAGTTTTTTCATGCTTCTACTCTAATTAGGAGGCATCAGAATAGGATTTTATGTCTGTAGCGGCCGGATGGGAGTTGGACTCATGATCTACAGGAACTTCAACAAACAACCTGTGATTACTTTCAAGAACTCTTTTCCTCCGAAGCTAGTTTGCCCCACGCTAGTCCATCTGCTACGAAGTTTCCTGAATGGTCAAATTCAGACCGGCAAGCTGTCCAACAACTATTTACAAAGGAGGAGGTATACCGTGTGTTGATGGATATGAGCCCGTTGAAAGCGCATGGCCCAGATGGGTTCTAGCCAGTCTTTTTTCAAAAAATGTGGAATGTAGTGGGTGCTGAATTTACAGCCATGGTTTTGAAGTGCCTCAATGAGGGAGTAATGCTTGAGGGAATGAATGAAACATTCTTGGTACTTATCCCTAAAGTCCCCGTTCCAAAAACTCTCAAACATTTCAGACCGATTAGTTTGTGTAATGTACTTTATAAGACTGTCACTAAAACTATAGTTAATCGGCTAAAACCGTTCCTCCCGCAATTTGTATCGCCAGTGCAATCAAGCTTCATTCCAAGAAGGAATATCGCTGATAATATTTTGATTTATCAGGAGGTTCTACATTCCTTCAAAGGTCGACACGGAAAAGTGGGGGATATGCTTCTTAAACTGGATTTGGAAAAGGCTTACGATCGCATTGAATGGTCGTTCATTAAAGACACTTTGATTAAAGTTGGCTTGCCTGAGCATCTGATTGCACTCATAATGCTATGCGTATCAACTCCAACGTTTAGTATTCTATGGAATGGAGAGCCTACTGCGTCTTTCAGATCCACTCGCGGGCTACGACAAGGAGATCCTATATCGCCATACCTTTTTGTTCTATGTATTGAACGCCTCAGCCAACTCATTGAAGGGCAGGTGGAGCTAGGTAACTGGAAACCAATTACTGCTAGTAGAGGTGGGCCTAAGTTGTCTCATTTATGTTTTGTGGATGATATCATCTTGTTTGCTAAAGCTAAAATTGCACAGGCCTAGTGTATAAAGGAAACTCTATCTACATTCTGTGTAGAATCTGGGCAATGTATCAGCTTTGAAAAGTCATCTTTGTTTGTCTCCAGGAACGTTAATAGCCAGATGGGAAATATGCTGAGTCACATTTTACAGGTACCTTTATCTAACAAATTGGGGCATTATTTGGGTGTTCCTTCAATTCAGCAGAAAGTGACCAAGAGCACATACTCTTCGGTTCTCGAGAGGGTCCAACAAAAACTCCAGGGCTGAAAAGCGAAGACTTTATCAATGACTGCGAGAGTTACACTTGCAAAGTTTGTCATCACTGCTATACCAAGTTATGTTATGCAGACAGCGAAATTGCCTTCAGGGTTATGTAACAAAATTGATGCATGTCAAAGGAACTTTGTATGGGGAAGCACGGGGGAAGAGCAAAAAATTCATAAGGTCAAATAGTCAGTTGTATGCCAGTCAAAACAAGATGGAGGGCTTGGTTTACGTCTGATGAAGTGTTTTAGTAATGCCATGTTAGCTAAACAAACCTGGCGAATTCTACGTGATGACAAGTCCCTTTGTACCCAAGTATTATAAGCTAAATATGTGCTAACATCTCCTTCAAGTTTAGTACTAAAAAAGAAACACTCCAGCTCCACTACATGGCATGGTATTGTGCACCAATCTGATCTGATTCAGTGTGGAATGGGAAAGAATGTCATTAATAGGAAAAACACGAATTTCTGGAGTGATGTGTGGCTAGGTAAATTTAAACTAAAGGATGTTGCTCTCATGGATTTAACAGAAGAGGAATTACAGAAGACGGTTGCAGATTATTGGGATGGATACCAATGGCGATGGCAAGCTTTTCAGCATAAGTTACATGCGAATGTATATTTGTCCCTGGTGGAAAGAATGATTCAATCTCACAATCCACAACCTAATACGCTGACGTGGAAAGGCTCTAATTCTGGGGAATTTATAGTCAAGTCGGCGTATTAGATGCAGGTACCCGCGAAAATTAATGTGCGGCCAGGTGTGAAACCGGGGATGTGGAATGCTATATGGAAGTTCAAGTTAACTGAAAGACAACGTGTTTTTGCTTGGTTTCTCCTTCATGGAAGGATCCTAACGAATTCAGCTCTTGTCCGAAGGGGTATAAATGCGCAATTGAGTTGTGGATTATGTCATCATACAGAGGAAGACCTTCTCCACCTGTTTCGAGATTGTCGAGACACCAAGGATCTTTGGATTTCACTAATACCTCAGCAGGAAATCCATTCTTTTTTTCAAATGCCGGTCTTTGAATGGATATCTACCAACCTAGGGAGGCAGGATAGACTTTGCGAAAGGTTGCAATGGACGGAGGCTTTTGTCTTAGTATGTTGGTGGGTTTGGAAACGTCGGAACTCCATAGTTTTTCAAACTGAAGAGATTAAGATGGACTTTAGATTCATCCAGCGACAAGCAAGAATTCTAACTCGAGCCTTTTCCCAACATGAACACTCAGCAGTGAAACACAAAATTCTGGTTGATTGGCGGCCTCCAACTGAGAATTGGATTAAGCTCAATACAGATGGGGCATGCAAACTTCCTAGCTCGGCAGCCAAATGCGGAGGATTACTGAGAGATGCTGGAGGAGGCTGGAGAGGTGGATTTGCGGCCAATTTGGGTTCAGTTACTGCTGTTGAAGCTGAATTATGGGGGGGCATTTTATGGTTTAAGTTTGGCATGGGAAAAAGGGTATCGACAGGTGATTCTTGCTATGGATTCTCAGGTTGCTATCAGATTGTTGAATATGGACATCCATCTATGCCACCCGCTGGCTCCATTAGTAACTGGGTGTAGGAATATTGTGGCAAGGGACTGGATCATTAAAGTGGAACATGCTTATCGAGAAGGTAATCGGATTGCCGACCGTATAGATAACTGGGGATTGTCAAAACCTCTGGGCATTCACCGAATGGAGGACACGCCGAGTTGGTGCCGCGAGTTACTTTAGGAGGATAGCGTTGGAGTTTCCTTCTCGAGATTAGTTTCAGAATTGGATAATTTGTAAATGGGCAATGCTATTTAGCCCCCAATGACCACAAAAAAAATACAACATGAAGCTACTCCTCTTCTTTTTTATTATTTTTTGGCCTTGCCGTCACTGTACCGTCGCTTTTGCCTATTCTTTTTTCCTCGAATCTATACTTGTGCCTTGTTTTTGTGCCTCGTTTTATACGTTTTGGCCTTTTGAAATTGGTATCATGAGAAGATAATTTCATCTCCAGAAAGTTAGTGGCAAGGCCTGAATTTCTACTAGAGTAAATTATATTACATGTGGTATACGATGTGCATGTTTTATCTCGTATTAAATTGGGTCTAACTCACTCTTAAAAGGCACCTTGTTGGAGGAGGTTTGTCACTCATTATATATTGAACATTGCAACACAACCTAGCCAATATGAGATTCATGACACACCCTCCTCAGTCCAAACCGGGCTGAACAAAACAATCAAATGGACTTTGGGCAACTTAAGGTCACTCTGATACCATATTAAATTGAGTCTAACTCACACCCAAAATGGACCTTTTTGGAGGAGGTTTGTCACTCGTTATATATTAAACATTGCAACACAATCTAGCCAATGTAGGATTCATTACATCTCGTGATTGAAAGCATGAACCGCTTGTTGCCTTTTTTCTTCTCTTTGATCAACTTCTAGTCTTTTTTTTTCATCCTTTTGTCTTCAGACATGGCTTCGTGATGAGTTCTATCATCTGTGGAATCAGATATTGAAAATTTTGATTAGAATTGACCATGTTTTCTGAAAATTTTCACATTTCTTTGATATTTACATCTATTCTTAACTATCATTGATCCAATATACTTAATTAAAATCGGAACATCCAATTTTTCATGTATAGTATTCTCCTTTTAAAGGAGCTAGGGATACATTTGTTGTTACACAGATAAAAAGTTTAAACTCAATATAAAACTCGACTTAAACACATACTTATGATATTTTAAACTAAACTCAACTCGAACGCAAACTCATGTATATATATTACAATCGGAGATTCTTTGAAGTGAGAGGCAGTGATATCCCAAGTGTAAAGCGCAAAATAAAAAAAACTGTCGGATTGCTTAAAATTGCAGGAGTTATGGTAAAAGACTATATGAAGCAAAAGCAGATTTGTATGGGGTGGACTGAACAGAAATTTGTCTTCCAAATTCCACGATGAACTTCATAAACTCCAAAATTATATTGTAGAATATTATGTTGGGATAACTACTCAAATTTTAGTTTGAGTGCAAGTGAGATTTGTTAGGATAACTATCCAAGTATCACACATCGATCAGAATTGTGGTTGTAAATGATATTCTCTTTATAAATAAGCTTTAGGTCTTAGTGGTTACGTGGTAAAGCCCCTCAACTCAATTAACTAGTGCGGTGTAACTTGAGTTTGAGTCTCATGAGTGAGAGAGGGTTTTTATGGTTTTTCCGTGCAAAAACTGTAGTCTTTTAGAGAGAGGGTTTTGAGAGTTTTTCTGCTCAAAAACTGTAATCGTTTTGAGAGGGTGTTTACAATTTTATCCGTCAAAAAATTGTGACATTTATCTAATGGAGATCGTGGACGTAGGTCGATGGTTGAGCGGTTGAAACACGTTAAAAATATTGTGTTCATTATTCTTTCTTTCTTTGTTTCTCTATTAGTGTTCTTGTCAGGTTTGGTCCTAACATTAAGGCAGGCTTTGTTGCTCTTTGACATGTGTTTTCTCAGCAGCAGCCTGCTTATCTTTTCACCAAAAATCTGCTTCGTCCTGCTTTCACCTATATTTGTTCCAAGTTGAGAATGGTTCTCTCGCCTTCCTGCTTTCCGGATGCTCCTCATGCACAAGGAGCAGAAAAAGCAGTTCAGCAAAAGGAAGTAGTAGTTGGATTGATAACACGTGCGGATAAGTTTTTGGAAGCAAATATTCAGTGACACGTGGCACGTGATGGTTGGATATGGGCTTCAGGGAATTAGTTACGTTAGTTAGGAAAGAAAACTCTAGAATTTCTGAGTTGTATATATGTGTATAAGACTTTCTGTAAAGTAAATTAACGAATGATAAAACATTCACCATAACTCAACTTTCTCGATCTACCGTGATTACATCGCTTTATAAAACATATTGTGGTTGTTTCTTTATTGTTGTGATTGTCATTCTAAATCTGCTTATCATTAGGTGAATTTACTGAAGAATGCATGTGGTTGTAGTTGTGATATTGAAAAATTTCGCAGAAACACTTATAGCTTTAAACTAAAACATTGAACCAAATCACAACGAAAATATTAGTGCGTGTCATTTTCGTCAATGTTTAATTACTTGGGATTATTTCTGAGTTAACATTACATGTTTAAGTATTCTAAATATTAGTGCGTGTCATTTTCGTCAATGTTTGATATTTTGATAAGCAACGATGTTGATATTTTGATAATGTATGTGCTTGAGATTGGTGACACCATGTTCTTGCAGTTTCTGTATTGCTTCTACTTCTGTTGTTGTTATTGGTGCTGCTTATTTTATGATAAGCAATTTATTAAATCATGCTTTTCTTTTCATTTTGCTTGCATTTCAGACTGTGAACCAATTATGCATCCAATTTTGAAGCCAGATTTTGGAGCACTGTTACTGACATTGTTACTGGAATGCCATTTCAACTCATGAGTTACAAGGTTGTTTTTTATTCTTTGGTGTTTATTATGATTCACATTCATTTTAAATAATACTATTTCTCAATCTCAGATTAATCAGCAAATGTGACATTTAAGTTTTGCAACTGTATCATATCAGACATTACAACGTACTCTGAAATTATCCACAGACTAAGCTTCACAACTTTTGTAGCTCTCTGGAATTGTTGCTTGGAATAATTATAATTTATCATTAAAGATAAATGGATAATTGGTCATGTGATTGATACAGATTACGAGAATAACAATCAATTTTTGATTTTTTTTTAATTTTTAGATTGCATTCATAAATTGTGTAAAAGAAAATTATGAAAGAATAATTTCTTTTTTTTTAATTCAAATTTTTGTTGTGTTCTGTTCGAATTTTGATATTTGAAATTGATAACATGTGATAAATAAATTAGATTAGAAATTACCATCAGTACTCGCGCGATGCTGCAGGGTGTTGCGTATTATGAAATAATAATTTTGACTTTTTATAAATTATTTTATGTTAAACTATATTAAATAAAATTATTTATGCTAAAATAATTAATAAATAAGTAAACATTATATAAAAAAATAATTTATTACAATTTTTTGAATACTTCTTTGTATGCTACATTTTTTTGTAGCATTGCATACATTGCCTTCATCATCGCTATGAGCATCATTATTGTTATGAAAAATCGATTTTGATAGGTAAAACCTGACGTATAAGATGGATGGATAGAATAGGCCGAGTTGGCTTTGTGTTGGATGTATATAGATAGATACTGATAATGTGATTTAGTAATAGAATATAATTTAGAGTTTAATTTTGAATTTAAATAATAATTCAAAATGATCAAATAATAATAATAATGTTGATTTTTTTTACAAATTATTTTATGTCAAACTATATTAAATAAAATTATTTATGCTAAAATAAATAATAAGTAAAAATTACATAAAAACATAATTTATTATAAATTTCTGATTACTTCTTTATATACTACATATTTATAGTATTGCATACATTGCTTTCATCATCGCTAGTATTGTTATTATTATGAAAAACCAGTCTTGGAAGGTAAAGCTTGATGTGTAAGATGGATTGGTAAAATCAGTGGGGTAGGTTTTGTGTTGGATATATGTACATCGATATTGATAATGTGATTTAGTTATACAATATAATTTAGAGTTTAATTTTAAATCTAAATTTTATATGAATTCTATCACAATTAAGACTACATGTTATAGCACAATTAAAATTATATATATATATATATATATATATATATATATATATATATATATAATGTACAAAATATAATAAATAACATTAATAAATTTAAAAAGAAATGGAAACGGAGTACTAAAAAGTCGAAAAAAGGTTTTTAGCGGCTTTTAGTATACATCGTCAAGAAAACAATATATAGCAGCGGTTTTAGCTTGGCCTCGAAAAATGGTTTCTCTAACGGTAGAAAACCACCACCACAGACATTTGAGACGGGTATATAACAGGCAATTGTGTGGCCGTTGCTTTTTTTCCTATAATCTTATGACCGCCCCTAGAATTTGTAAATACCGTCGTGAAAAAGTCTTTTTTTTAGTGAATATTTATTTATTATATAAATTATAGCATAAATGTTGAAAGAAATACGATATACATACAAAATATATATAAAACTCTATTAATTAATACATAATTAATTAAACACGTAAATAAAATGAACAGAAAACGTGTCGGGATACGGGCAATGTTTTGCACTCTATCCTACACCAGAATCGCGATCACCGAGAGAGAGAGTTTTAGAATCCTCATTCTAAAACCTCCACCAAATCTGATTTTGTGTTGGTGTTTAATGTGAGAGTTAGTTTAACATGTGGAGGAAAGAAAGGTATTTATAGAAGTTGAGGTACCTACTGGTAAATAAGTACCTTTCCACGCAAATTTACATTTTACTCCTTCAACCAAAAGTGTTTCTAATTTAATCCTTCAATCAAATAAATCATATGTTTAATGAGAGAGTTTTAGAATTCTCATTCTAGAACCTCCACCTTCCTTTCTGTCAAGCCTAGGAGGCTAAGTACTTCTTGAGGCTTCTTTGATTTCCAAAGTTGAGCATCATCTTTCTTGAAAGTGTTTTGGAGTATATAAGTTGAAATATAAGTTGAAAAATAGTACATATTTTTTTATCCAAATTATTTTTTTAAACACTACTTCAAGGCTACATTACATATATGATTAGTGTCAAAGAAGAAAACATTATCATCCAAAATAAAAAGTTTCGAAGACGATTACTTGCATAACTCAATACATGGGTAGAAGATCCTAAAGATATATAGTTATAGTTATTATGTAAAATCATGATTTTGGCAACTTCATGAGTTATGCAAAAGGTGTACTTTTTTAAAGGAGATACACACCTAGGATATGAAAAGTGACCACATAGGAATAAATATAATACAAGATTCAATTTCTTATCTAGTGAGTTGTCAGAATAACTAATTAAAATATAGATGCATTATTGAAGATTGATATGTGTGTCATCATAAGGAAAAAATTATAACAGTATGGAAATTTATTATAATATTATAATATTTATAAATAGGAGAGAGAAGAGTATTAAACTCTTTGAAAATTAAAAAAACAAATTAAGTTGTAGAGTGAATAAAATGACTTGGAATAAAAAAGTGAGGTCACTTGTTTAGTGATACGACGGGCAAACTGTGTGCCAAGTCATATGAAGTTAATTTGTTGAAATGCAAAACAGATGCATTACATGGCTTGCAACACAGTTTAGGTAAACCATGTAAAATCAAATGTGTTAAATTGAAAAAAAATGAGAAATAGAGTAAGTGCACAGTTTAGAATAGCATTTGTGAAAACCTTGTAGCTATAGACCCTTAATAAAATAGTCTATCTGGATTTGCCCTTCATTTCTCTACCCACATAATCCTCATTACTTACCTACAAGCTAAGACAAAAGGAGACAATGAAGTTGAGAGAAAAGAAACAATAAAAAGAGAACCAATATAAGAAAGTAAAGTGAAAGAGTAAAGAGAAGGTCTCATAAATAAGTGAAACCAAAAAAAAAAATTTTAGACTATTGATAAGTGAAACCTTTTCAATTACTTATTGGATAGGCTAAACTTTTGTATTGGAATAAATACTGGGCCAATAGACTATGATGTAAAATTGAGTAAATTATGTGTGGTGTACACTTTAAGTATCATTTTTCTTATAATACATCTCATTTAAATTTTTTTGTATAAGCACATAAGTTAAATATTTAATTTATGAAAAATGCCTATTTTTAAACTATTTTTTATTTGCCTATTTCTTTCACGCTATTCTTCTTTCATTTTTTTTATCCAACATATTATTGTCTTTTTTCTCTCTTCTTCCTTTTTTATTTGATTTTTCTTTTATTTCTATTTCATTTTTTTATTAAAGGTATTTTTATCTTTTCTCTTTTTTCTTGTGGCTACACTCTTTATAATTATTTTCTCTTTTTTATCCTTCTTTTTATTTCTCTTTTCATTCACAAATTGAAATTATTTCTTTGAAGGAACATGAAGAAGAAAGTAAAAATAGATGAGTTGATATAAATATTTGAGTATAAATACTGAAAGTTGAACAAAGTAATGGTGAATGATTACAAGATCCTCGGTAAAATATTTTAATTAGTTTTGAACAATTCTAAAATATTTTGAACCTTTTTCAATTGATTTTAACCTTAATAAAATATATTCATATATTTTGTGCTCATCTAAATAATTTTGATATAATTAGAATTTTTGAACCTCAGTTAACCTTTTTTTGAACTCATTTGATATAATTTGAATTTTTTGAACTGATTTGAATGATATTAATACATTTTAAACTTCATTGAATCATTAAAACAAATTTAAAATTTTATAATTTATTTGAATTAGTTTGAAACAATTTTGAACTATTTTGAAATATATTTTTATCAATTTTGAACTATTTTGAAGCATTTATGAACCAATGTATTTTAGTTATTAAATAAATTGTCAACTAATTTTTTATAGTGATTTGCATATTTTCAAGAAGTGGACATATTTAAAATACTATTTATATAAATGGCTGACATTTTAATCAATTTAAAATTAAGTAGTCATTTTCACAAATGAAAAGTTAAACCCTTATAAATCCTTAACTAATCTCATAAAATTGTCAAAAACAATAGTCAAAATGAAAAACAAAATTGAAATCTCAAATAGAAAAAGAAAAATAATTTAAATTTAATATGAAAATATTTAATTGTATATATACCTTGTTTTTATTTGCAAATTAGTCAACATTTACGGTTTTTTGTACTCTTACTTATTAAATTACAAATATAGCTCAATTCTAAGTAGATAAAGTTGATATACAGTTTACACTAAGTCGATATTTAGCTTAAATGATAAAAAATTTATACATAAGTCAATCTTTAAAAAAATAAAAAAAAAACAATTTAGTATATATTAAGTTAGCAGAGTATATTAAGTTTAAATCTATAAAATAGATATAAAGTTACACATAAAAATATTTAAATTCATATATAAAATTTACATAAACTTTATATATAGTTTATATTAAGTTTATACCTACAAAAGTCTATTCTGTACAAAGTACAATTAAAAAAGTAAAAACTACTATTCTTCAAAATTTTTTCTGCAAATTAGTAAAAAAGAAAAACAGTGTACTATGTAATTAATCCTAAAAAATAACGTAAACTATATGATTAACTTAACTTTATATGCTAAAAAGCCTGTACAAACATTGGATATCGATCCAAAATCAAACCATTGTAAGATCACTTAAGATAATTATGTCAATTACCCACTTTTAGGTTTCAATTTGTCAAAATGTCCACCTATGTTTGTTGTTTTATGTGAATGCCTTTTTTTACTGTTTCTTAATTAAATGCAAAACTACTCGGTTTAATTTTTGTTCCTTTAAAAATGTCAAAACCATTCAAACTCTCAATTTTTCAAAAAAAAACATGTCTGATTTTTTGCTTTAATTATTTTCTTTTCTTTCCGATACAACTCTAACTAACTAAATCACTTTTTACTCTTTCTCTCTCTATAAATGAACAATAATGAACACTATAAACATATATTATTTTTATAGATAGTGCCATTTGAGCCTCCTAATTTTTAACAAGTGGTTAGTTTCTTATTTGGACTGTATGTCCTGATTTTTTAGTAAGTAGATGTGATCATTAGCTATGAACATATATGAATAATAATGAACAATATAAACATCTATTCTTTTTATAAATTATACTATTTGAATATCTTCATTTTATTGATAAGGTTGACACGTTATATATGTTGTAACGCCCCAAAAATTTAACTAAAATATTCAAAAAAATATGAACAACAGTAGGGCCAAACGGCCTGGGGAACGACCTAGCCAAACCATTCCCCAAACCGTTTCAATTATGGACAAAAAGATGATTTTTGTGGACAAAAGTCTGAAACTACTGGAGAATGGTTTGGCCAGACCGTTCGACCTGACGGGTCTTTAAAAAGGGACGCATTTTTGTGAAATAAGAGAGTGAGAAAAACATTTCACAAACCCTAGCCGACCCTTCTTCGAAAGAAACACTTCCATACCTTTAAAAAACATTTCCAACCTTCCTCAAACACAAATCCCTACCTCTTTTCTGTAGATTTCCATGAATCTCACACCGAGACAAACTCTTGGACGTATCCTAGGGTTTTGGAGCGATTTTCAGCAAGGTAACTTCTTACCCTAGATGAAATTCTAAGTAAAAGAGAGGGTTTTGTGTAGGGTTTGTGTGGATAGTCCAAAGGTGTACGTATTTAACTCGTATTGTGATTTTGAGAGAGAATGAGATTTCTAGGATTTGGGTAATTTGGGGATTCTCTATAAATAGGAATGAGAAATTGAGTGTAAATATGTGATTGATGGTTGAAATGTGGGTCAAAATAATGTAGAAAACATATTTGGGATATGGGGCAAAGTTGAGCGACAAGTCGGCTTTGCGGAGTTCGAGATAAGTGTTAACACTTACCATTGTAGCTTTTGTATCTCTATGGATTAAGCATACACGCTAATTTTTGCATTCGTTCGAATGGTAGGTGTGTATGAGTCATGATAAAGGACTTGCTTGATTTGGTTAAAAACTTACTTGCTTTTATTTGGAATGACTGATATGAATGACTTGGATTGTGCTTAATGGTGAGGCATTGATTCTGTGAAATGGTGATGCAAATGTTGCGAATTGATTGAGAATACTAGCATGCTATATATGGAGGATACCTTGTGCATGAATGTAAAAA
Source organism: Breynia disticha f. nivosa (assembly GCA_948193385.1). Classification (NCBI taxonomy): domain Eukaryota; kingdom Viridiplantae; phylum Streptophyta; class Magnoliopsida; order Malpighiales; family Phyllanthaceae; genus Breynia; species Breynia disticha. The sequence continues at coordinate 12,282 of CANYCX010294190.1, forward strand.
TGTGAGCTTGAATGTTATTATGAGTTTGGATATATGAGTTTGAATTGAACTTAATTATATTCTTGAATATAATCTTATATGAAGTGCTTGTTTATATATATATATATATATGATGAAGTTAAACATGATGGCAGAGTTATGCCCTTACCTGTTGAACTTGTATATGTTCATATGAAATGGAATACTTGCAAATGTGTGCTATGATATGTCCTTGTGAGATATGTGAATTATGCTTGTATGGAATGATATTATGGCGAGTGTGTGTTTTCCTTTTTATGCAAAATTGATGTTATGCTCATAGGAGATTTGTGGCTTATGCCTTTGATGTACATATATACTAGGCTCTTATGAACTAAAGATATGAGAAGCATATGAATTGCTTGATAATGAGTATATGATGCATAACATGATTTGAGATTTGATGGCCTTATTGAATTTCATTTGTGGCATTGCATAAGCATGATTGCATGTTCATGGTGAGGAAAAAAAAGGAGTGTGTGGTCACTAGAGGGATACCTCTAAGAAAATTCGACAAAAACATGGAGCGGGTGGTCACCGTCAGTAATAAAAGAAAAAGGAGTGTGTGCTCAATAAAGGGAGACCTCTAAGAAAATTCGACAAAAACATAGAGCGGGTGCTCACCGTCGATAATAAAGAACAGGAGCGTGTTCTCACGAGAGAGAGATCTCTCAAAATAAAATATTGATGAGTGAACCTCGGGGAATATTTGTGTGCAAAATGCATTAGCATTGCATTGTGCATCCACTTTGCATAGATGTAAATGTTGCATGGAAATGAATGTTATGTGGATTAATGTAATGTTATTGGTATGACTGTTGTAATTGATCAATATGAGTTCTTGGTATTGTTGTATGTGGAAACCAATATAATGTGTGTATGTGGTGCGGTATATGGCTGAAAATGAATGGTATGTGTGGGTTTTGTATGTGGGATTTATATGTTATGATGTGGTGAACCACGTATGCATATGAATGCGGATATTGAATATTGGTTTGAATATTGGTGAATGTATATGGTTGTGAACTTGTGAGTTATGTGGATATGTTGATGAAATGTGGATTAGTTGAAATCATGATTTTTGGATCATGGTGTGAATGCTTAGTGATTGCCTGAGATATGTGGTTGTTGTGAAAGTTAAGTATTGTTATGCTTGTGGGTGCTAACGAATAAGGTTAAACATGAAGTGTATAAGCACGTTTGATGTGGATTGCATGAGGAAAATGCCTATGATTGTATGGTTGAGTTTGTATGAAATGTTGAGTGTATATGCTGCTAATTTATGGACACAGCAGGTTGGAACGGGCTGGAAAACGGCCTACGTAACCCGTTTCCAAAGCCGTTCCACTTCTAGAACTAATCCAGAAGGTTAGAATGAGTTGGGGAATGGCCTCTGCAAACCATTTTCCCAGCCGTTTCATTTTCAAAACCATTTCAGTAGAGAGGAATGGCCAGGAGAATAGCCTGTGCAGGTTGTTCCTTAGGCTGTTTCCGTCCATCTGGCTGCTTAAGAAAATATATGTTTAAAGGAAAAAAGAGATTTACCAATGAACCTAGTACTTGGAAGTTTGGCATAAGGTGTGAACTAAAGAACATATTGAATAGGAATTTAAATAGGGATGATTGCCCTATCGTATAATGTATGTAAACCACTAAAATAAACGAAGTACTTATGCTTAAGTTATCTTTGTAAGTGTTGTGGTACACTTACTGAGTAATGAAAAATTACTCACATTAGAATTGTTTGATTGTGGTGTGTGCAGGTTT
>CANYCX010294260.1:0-10411 GCA_948193385.1 Breynia disticha f. nivosa
AAAAAAAAGTTGGATTAAAACAATGTATTCCAGTTTTACGCAAGTAATAATAGAGATACTGTACTATGCTCCACCTCTTTTAGGATAAAAATCAAATGAAATACCATTTTTAACAAATACTATACTTTATATAGTTTCAAAAATGAAAGAAAACAAGCATTGATTTTTTGGCAGAACATTGAAGCTTCACTGTTCTGTGAAACAAAAGAAACTAACCAAGATAAAGAGTAAAAGAGGAAGACTCTTCTCATCCCCTCTCCCATCAATAGTCTCATCATCTTCACTAAGAAGTTGAAATTTTTATTTATTTTCAAAAAAAAATCATCTTCTCCTTCTGCTCAACTTTTTCCAGCTCCTTCTCTTTCCCTTTCTCTCTCTTCAAAAAATGGAAATTCTCATATGATTAATCTCACACACACACACCCAAAATACATCATCTGTCAATTATCAGTACTTTTGCTTTGTTTCTTTCGTGTTATTAGCCTAAGCCTCCATACATATATATCTGAAAGCAGAAGCAAACCCTAGCAGAACAAAACTAGTATTTTAAAGGGCCAACCATTTCACTTCATACCATTCATGGATTCAATCCCTGAAATCGATGCTTCAAATTTAGACGTTGCAACATTTGGAAACATGATGAACAACGGAAGTAACAGCACCAACACTCCCTCTGCTGTAGCATCGTCCTCGTCTTCATCGTCGTCGTCATCAAGCCGGTACGAGAATCAAAAGAGAAGAGACTGGAATACTTTTGGACAGTACTTAAAGAACCACAGGCCTCCACTATGTTTATCACGGTGCAGTGGAGCTCACGTTCTTGAATTCTTAAGGTACTTAGACCAATTTGGAAAGACAAAAGTACACACACCAATTTGTCCATTTTACGGTCACCCAAACCCTCCAGCACCCTGCCCATGCCCGCTAAAACAGGCGTGGGGCAGCCTTGATGCGCTAATTGGACGGCTACGGGCAGCTTTCGAGGAGAACGGCGGAAAACCTGAGGCAAACCCTTTTGGTGCTAGAGCTGTGAGGCTTTATTTGAGGGAAGTTCGAGATTTACAATCAAAAGCTAGAGGAATTAGCTACGAGAAAAAGAAAAGGAAGCGTCCACCGCAACAACAGCAGCAACAGTCGCAACTGCCACCACCAGGTGCAACTTAATACGATGAGAACAAATTTAAGTAAACAAAATGAAAAATATATGTTTTTGTTTGATAAAACAAGTTAATTTTAGATGTATAATTAGGGTTAGCGTTTTTCTAAAACTTGATTAGGTCAAAGCTGAGTCAGAAATTGAACATTTGAGCTCATATTATGGTTATCTTTTGTTTTTGGTTATGGTTGTGTTAGATCTGGGAGAAGATAGCTCTGAATCTGCTTTCGATGGAAACAGTGATAGTGTTACTATACTAAGGGTAAGAGGTGGGTGGGTAGTACATTAAAGGTAGTTATTGCAGCAATATATGGTGGTATTAGTGTCATCTCTCTAAAGGAACTGATCATCGTCATCCTATGTTGGATTTTCATGTAATTTGATGTCAATTAATTCATGTCACCAAGCCATAGATTCGTGAAAATCTTCTCTTTCTGTGTGTGTTTTGAAAATTTCTTCTCATTGATTCAGCTTTCTCCCCCTCTCCCTTGGATTATATTTTCATTTTGTAAGATAGACTCTACTACTGTTCAGTCACATGTTTATTCTTTCACAATAGATATGATCAAAGAGTGAAAGACATGGAAATCACTTTGTGATTTGTTGTCTGCAGATGTTTTTCATTTTTCGTGATGGGTTTTTTAATATCGTTTTAATTCCTGAATTCACTTTGTCTCCCTTGTACGTAATGTTTGTCTTGCAATTCTTTCTGCTACAATAATCTTTAAAGTATGCAGAAATGTTTATTTGAAAATAGTGATGAATAGGATTATTACCTAGTACTCTTTCCATATAAATACATTCTTTTTATAGTGAATGAATTCATGATCATTTCATATATAGAAATCATGCATAATTAGTGCTGTCATTTCATTTGTAGGGAATGGCAGACAATGCAAAGCACTTGTTTATAATATATAAGCATCACTGCAACACTCATTGATTCTGCAGATTTTTTTTTTGTAATAACGATATTCAGATTAAAATAATATGATACACATAAAAGAGTTCAGAAATGTATGATGCCAAAAATATTCAGAAATTTTATAAAACAGTTTTTACTAACAGAAAGTTTCTGCTACTGCAATTTTCCTTGGTAGTCAAATCAGTCTCAGATCTTTCAGAACCCATTCTCAAAAAAAGGGGCTGTCAGACAGAGAGGAAGAGTTAGATAGTCTTAAGAGTGAGTTTATAAAGACAAAACTCTACTTGTAATAATTAATCAACTCAAACATGTGTTGATTTAAAAAACAATTAAATAAACAAGTAGTCAAAATATTTGTGCTCAGTTTCTACGAGGCATTTGAATTGTTCATTTTAGTCAGACACCAAAGAAACGAAGCTGTCATTAAATTAACTGTTATTGATCACATGAGCTTAGGAACAATCAAGTTTATGTATTTGGATTTTTTTATCATGTTAATTTGAGACTGATTTGCATTTATAAGATAAATCAATATTCCCTCCATTAGTTTTTCACATTATTTAAAATGATGATTATAAATTTAATAAATAAAGAATTAAACTACTAAACTATCTCTGTTTGCCATTAAATTTAGAGAGTTATTTGTTGACCAAAGATTAAAATACTCAACTAATAATGTAAAACTAAATATCTGGTAAATCTTTTCTTTCTTTTTTTTCTAAATGAAATTCATTTGATAAAAACAAAAATAATTACATGTACTGTGAGATGAAAAGACTATATACTATTGTTGATGCTATTGATACAAATTATATTTCGTTTATGCTTCTTTTTTTTGACAAAAAATAATTTCTCTATGAAATTATTTTTTATAAACATTAAATTTTTGAGTTTTATTTTTGAAATTATAATTTTTAATGTTTTACAATCAAATATTTAAAAATATAATAAAAAATATAATTTTATATTTTAGATAAAAAAATTTTCTTTAAAAAAAGGTTAAAATAATTATTTTTTGTATTAATTTTTAAGTTATAATTTTATCAATTTATTTTTCTTTTAATATCAAATGTTGAAAAATGAAAAAAAAATCTGAAAAAAATAAATTTCTCGGCGTTAGTAATATTTGAGGCTGGCTTAGATTATGTGAGTGTATATGCATGGTTGTAACTTTGGATTTAAGATTTCCTTTACAAAAAGACTAATATAATATTCTTATTGTTTCATAACAAAAACCAGAGAGTGTAGAAGATATAGGGAGAGTAAAGTAGGCACTAATTTTGGTAAATCATTTTTCCGACAATTGAATCAGGATGGGTCACCCCCTTGGATTTGATCCAGTATATGAAAGAAGTATCACTATATATATATATATATATATATATATATATATATATATATATATATATATATATATATATTGCTCTGTGCCATATGACCAGAAAAGACATTCAACTCTGCATTTTGCAAAGAAAAGAAGAATTAATGGAAGTTGCATATTTAATCATCTCTTTTCTCTTCTTGTGGGTCATAAACTAGAATTACTATTTCATTTCATAAAACAGAGTAATAATTTCATTAATATCATGCTCATTACTCATCTTGCTCACTAAATTAATTATTTGTTTAGTAGCTTCATATGAATATGTCATTAATTACTCATCAAATAAATTACCTTTCTCATCTTCATAAATGAAATATTGAAATTCTTGTGTTGTTTTGAACATGCAAATATTTGTTATATGTTGCTGCATAAATTAACTCTTTGTTATTTATTAATACAAAAATCGTTAATGGAAAAATTGTCTGATTATTATGCGAGTGAATTTACTTTTATGCATTCTCTTGAATCTTATTATATCTTTTGGAGTAAATGTGATTATTAGAAAGTGCCATATCACCCTCATTTTTTTTCTCTCAAAATTTTTTTTATGAATGTTAAATCTAAACATGACATTTCATTATTAAGTAATTGAAAATTAGAGTGTCATATAACATATTTATATATGTAATTTTATATTTATGTAGATTTGAGATTTTTGTTAAAAAAAATAGAGTTAAACATCAAATTTTTTTATGTCAAATTAAATACTTTTTAAAAAAAAAAATTGTTTCATCATTTTTTTTTTCAATTTAAAAAAAAAATATATTTTTCTTTGCTCGTATTTTTATTCCATCATATTTTTATGTTAATTTTTATCTTTTTGATCAATTATCATATTTAATATTTTATTGACAAAATTTTCCTTAATAGTCCCTTCATGCCGTTTTACCGCTATATTAATTTTTTTAAACTTTTTTCTAATGTAAATTATTTTATTAATTTGACATGTTATATTTCATTATTGAGTTAAACATTAGAGATTTATGTTATATATTAGTAAATCTACGTGTCTTTTTCTATAAGTATATAGATTATGGTCATGTATTTATTGTGGAACACAACTTATTTATAAATTTAGCATGCAATATTTATCTTTAAGTTGAAACATAGAGTGTCATATTTCTTATTTATTTTTCCGCTTTCATCGTTAAGACTTTTACAATCGACAAATCCTATGTAATCTGATAAGTAACAACATAATCAAATCACGTTAGAAAAATTTATAAGATAAGTTTACATGATTTTGAATTTGAAATTCATGTTATCCAATTATATATTTAAACAATCTTTTTTTAACTATGCAATTAACTAATAAGTAACAATATTTATGGAAACAAAAGTTTTACCAAGTGAGAGTATTTGGATATTTCAATTGGATCTTTTATTTGATTTTGATAGAAAAACACAAGTGTTAGCTTGTATATATTCGCATAAACGTACTTTTACTCTCGGAGGGAGTTTATGTGAGTAAACTGATTTGAGAAAGAATGGTTCCCAAATAGTTATGTTTGGTGAAATACAATCATCTTATGCAAATATTGTCTTCATATGTGAGTATCTTTAGATATACAACAAGGACAATCTTACGCATGCACCATGGATGATGGCTTTTGAAACAAATCGTTGATATACATGTAACAACGTAGATAGACACGTATCTTAGCGTAGTTACACATCTAATGAAGAGCTTACACAAAAAGAAGCTTATGTTGGAGTATAATCTCCTACCAAACATAGAGATAACATCAAACACACTTTTTGTGTTTATATAAGGCTGTTGTTTCTCTATTATTACTTTCATCCTTATATAATCCATTGATTTTGGGTAGTATAGATTTACATTCCTGTATAGTTTTTTGATTAACTTGTAGAGTTAACAATCATGATGTTTGGTTAGTTACTTAGTTTAGAGCTAAAAAACTAAACATTGTAAGATATTTCAAGCTAGAATTGAAGTGCTTGTGAATGGTCTCAACCATAGAAATAGAACTTAGGTTATAGAGGTAGCCGAACCACGATAAATCATTGTGTTGATCGTGTGATTGCTTATTTAGTTTGTATTGGCTAGATTATTGATTTTGTTTTTTGCAAAAAAAATGCTAGATTGTTGAACAAACACTTGTTTTAGGATCTTGTTCCTCATTTATTTGCATCATGTTTTGAAAAAATATGCGATAAATTTCCACACTAATTAACTTTGAATTAGACATTTTTTTAATTTATGACAAATTTGTGCAAAATCAACAATGAAGTTTGACTCAAAATGAATTTAAAATATAAAAAATAAAGTTATTTCGCTATAAATAAATGAATACTAATTAGTAAGAATGAAGATTTTTATTATGTTTAATTTTTTGTCAAATTTCAACAAAATTTCAACAAATTATATTTCTTCGAACCATTTTGTGGGTTTTTATTATGTTTCTTATTATTGATTAGTGACTATCTGACATATCAATTTATTAACAATGTTAAATTTATATACTGATGCTTTGGAAATAGTGTAAATCAGTCAGCATAGAAAATTGATGCAATTGCATAAGGCCTAAGGCGTTTAAGCTGATAGAAACCATAAACAGTGTAGACCATAAAAATGGCACAAGAGGTCTTCCTTATCATTGCTAAAAAGTTCTAAAATGGGACACTATCACCTTTAAAGTATATGAAATTGTTCTTTTATGCATAACATAAATTTATTTGCGTCAAATTTTAACGAAAAATTGTGAAAAAAAAATTTCCATACAAATCAAAGTTGAATTAGAACTTTATTAATTTGCTACAACATTTATGCAAAATCAACGATGAATTTGATTCCAAATGAATTTAGAAGGTAAAAAATTAAATTATACTGCTATAAATAAAATAATTGTTGGTCTGCCTTTGATGTATCATGAGATCTAAAATAGACATGATTGACATGTCTATATTTAAACACAACTAAAGCCAACCCTAGCCCCACTTTTGCACCATTTGAACACTAAAATCACACAACAAATAAAGCTTGGACCCAGTATAATTAAATATACTTGTGGGACGAGCAACTAATATGTTTTTTTGGAAGGATTTGGCTCGTGATGTAATCAATATTTTTACTGTACACTTGAACAAGTAATGCTCGTTTCTGTTAATTATACTGCATTGATTTGCTTTTAATATTAATAGATAAGAATGAAAATTATTCGTGCTGAAATTTGACAAAACCGATATAAGATACACTATTTGATTTAGTGTGAAATTTCAACAAGAATTTCGATAAATTATATTTCATTGAACCATTTCGTGGGTTTTATCATTTTTCTTCTAGTGATTATTAGTGAAAATATGATATTTCAATTTATTAACAATGTTAAATTTATTTTGTCCAATTATTCATACATCATAAAATTTTTCTTTTGTAATGTATACACTGAAGCTTGAAATTTTTTTTGAATAAACCATCTTAAAAATATTATGCCATTACATAAAGCATAAGTTTTTAAGCTAACAAAAGTAGTGTGGACCATAAAAATAGTTTGTGAGGTCTCTTTTATTGGGGAAAAGACATCAATAACAGATTAAACTTATAGTTTTCTTTTTTCTCGTACTACGACTTTTTTCTCATACTACGAAAATCTATTTCTTAAATAACATAAATTTAAACTATTTGTCCATGAGTTCAATGGTAAAGAGGGTCAACCAGCACATTGAGGATGCGAGATTCAATTCCTAGCTCTGTAGGGTTTTAGGGGAGGCATATGTCCTTTAACCTACAGTTGCCAGATCTCTATAAGATTCCCTGATCTTGGTTCATGGGTTAGCCCGACTCTTTTTCTAAAATTTCAAAACAAAAAAAAACATAAATTTAAAACTTATCTTAGAAAATATCAAACTATATAAATCATATTTCCACGCTAAAAACCCACCCATCTAAGCAGATCCAATCTCAAACCTCTATAAATCTTTCTATTCTTTCTCTTCTTTTTTCAAACTTCATTCTCCATTTATTCTTCTACTAATTTTTTTCTTTAAATTCAATCTTGAACATGGATATTCTAACTTGAGCATCAACTCCAACATCATTAGTTTTTTTTTGGTCCGCCGTGTCGACGACACCGCCTGGTATCCGGTGGCCACATTGGACCCCGACTATTCCAGACCGCTCTGAGAGGCATGGGAGTTGCCTAAGGGGAGTCCTCCCACGCCAGGAATCGAACTTAGGTGGACCCGAGACGAGACCTCTAGCATGGGGGTCGGTCGCCACTCGACCACTACCCCTTGGGTTCCAACATCATTAGTATTATACTAATTGTATAGTGACTATGATAACACTCAATAAAATATTTGGTAAAATAGAGATATTAAGAATAGAAGGGTCACCATTACTATAATTGACATAATGATGTTATCATTAGATTTAGATTGTGTTTCCTTTAATGCAGTTGTTGTTTTAGTTATTATTTGTGTGGACAAGATTTTTAGGATTTGAGGTTAAGTGTAAGTGGCAATATTTTGTAATTTGTTTGAATAGTTGTTAGGTGTTAATTAGAATTATAGAAATAGTGACTGTATGTTTGTGTTTGTGAAATTATAACAAAAATATATAGTTTGTAGATGAGTTGTGGATAACATGTGGATAAGTTGTAGATAAAGTGTGTATAGGTTGACGGTTAGGGTTTTTAGTGATACATTAAAATTATATGTGTAGACGCCTAGCTAGACGGTTTGTATATGTGAATATTTTATGGATATATTGTGGATATTTATTATATGTGTGAATGTTTTGTAGATATCTTGTTGATATTTATAAAAAAATCAATGTCTACAACATATCCACAACACATTCACAAATTAATCAATGTGTGGATACTTTGTGGATATGTTGTGGACATTTATAAAAAAATCAATATCCACAATATATTCACAACCGCATCCACAAAATTGATCAACGTGTGGATTTTTTGTAGATATGTTGTGGATATCTGTATTTGTAGAATAAGTTTGAAGTGCTATTATATGGTGGTATAGATTTTAAACTAATATTTATAAAAAAGTAAAACTTTAATGTGACATATGGTGATCATAACCCGCCTTTATTGTTGCTGATAGAGTTTTAAAGGACTGTCCAAATAGTTAATTTAGTCTGTTTCGGTTAATCGGCAAAATTAACCTTGAATAGAACTCTTAAAATAAAATTAACTGATCGCCAAAAAAAAAAAAAATTAACTGAACTGACCAAAATTTTTTTAACCAAATCGAATTAATCATTTTTCAATTGGTTTGGTTAATCAATAGAATGAAACGAACTTTTTCCTAAGAAAATAATAATGACTTTTATATTTTAGAAAAAAATTGGAATTTTTTTGTTAGATTTTAGTAATAAAAACATATTAATTAAATTTGTATACACTTAAAATACATTAAACTATTAAGTGCCAGAAGTTTTTATTTAAAAAATATATATCAAATTAAATAAATATTATTTTCGGTTAATCGGTCAATTCTCAATTTTTTACTGAACAGACTGATTAACCGAGTTCTCAATTTTTTACTGAACAGACTGATTAACTGAACTTTATAAGTTTGACCAAATCAAACTGAGCAAACTAACCGAACTGAACACTACTGATTGGAGAATAAAATCAAATAGATAGATCTAACAATGAGTTTCAATTATTTAATGAATTATCCTGTAAACTACTGTTGGAGAATAAAATTTAGATTAATATTATGGGAAGCAGTAAACACAAAGACTATTTGTAACGCCCCGAAAATTCGTCCATTTTAAATTGGAATAATGGTATTGAATGGGAATGATATTGGTGTGTTTGTGTTGTTGATTCCTCGCATGTGCCGAGGAAGTTGTGTAAGTTGTAGTTTGAACCAAAGAAATGAATGTTCATATGCTTGGATGAAAATATAATGAATGAATTGATGTATGTTTGGGTGTTGAATAAGGTCTAAATCAATGTTAATTGATGTTAATTAAGTTGATATAATGACTATTATAAGATGTAAGCATATATGTATAAGTATATGTGTGCCGGGGGTCGAAAGAGGCCGAAAAAGGCGAACTGCAGCTGTTCGAAGTCAGTTAACGTACGTTAACTTGCTAGATAACGTACGTTAGTGCATTTTTCGGGAATAACATATGTTATTCAATGTTGGCAGCCCCGAAGTTGAATTTCGTAACATACGTTATTTTGGACAATAAACATCCGTTATCGGAGCTCTAGACATGTTGTTTAATGTACGAAAACAACTTAAAATGGGACATAACTCCCTCCCAACAACCAAAAATCTCTCTCAACTTCCAAACCATCATTGCATAACCTTCCAAACATCAAACCTACCAATAAACCTCGGAATTTCAGCGGAACAGCGCATTCATCCTCAAATTGAGCATTCCTCCGTCAAGGTTTCCAAGTGATGGGAATCAAGGTAAATCCTCAATCCTGAGCTAAAATGTGATGGAAAATAGGTACATTTGGTAGGGTTTTGATAGGTTTTCAATATAGAACATGATTGTCTAAGCCTTTAACCCTAAAACGTACAATTTGGTGAGATTTAAGAGATTATGGTTTTAGGAAAGTTTTGGGATTTGGGTAGAAATCTGTATGGGAGGTTGAAACAAAGGACATTGTGTATTAAATAATGAAAAATGTGATTATAATTGTGTAGGTAACGCCATTCGGAACCCGACACAGGAATCGGGCGACGGATTGAACTTCAGTGTAACATCCTAAAAATTTGTAAAAAAAAATAATAAAAAAAAATTCAGTAAAAATACGTATAAATACGTAAAAATACGTATAAATTTTTCGCGATAATGAAAATAAGAAATTGTTAAGAATTAAATGAAAGAGAGTTTATGATAATTATATTAAGGTTATGATTTCCGAGAATTTTGAAATCGGAAAATTATTTGGAATCGGGTATAAATAAATTGCGAAGCGAAATGTACCCGATA
>CANYCX010294315.1:0-11721 GCA_948193385.1 Breynia disticha f. nivosa
AAAAAGGTAATTCTTAATTCTATTATATATCTAAATCAATTATTATTCACAACAACATTTTAATTATGACTAAAACTTCCACGTAAAACTCTTCTCCTCCAACTAAATAGTGGAAAAGTTTTACTTTTTTCTAAAAAAAAAAGATGTTATCTTTCTGTTTATTTCTCTTAGTGCAAATTATTCTTTTCATTCTTGCATATATGTGTTCTGTCTTTACTCTTTGGACGTGTGTCTTGATTTTGAATGCGATTGTTTCTTCAGTCATATTGAACACATTATTCACTAATGTATTTCTAATTTTGGCTTATAAGATTATGTTTTGTTGATAATTTTCTATTTTTATTGTTTTGGTAATTCTATATTTTTTTTGTAGAATGTCAATGATTAGAGAATATAAGAGTTATAGTTTTGAGGTCGTGCAAGACCACTTTGTTTAGAAATAAACTCAACATTTGATATTAGCATGATTAGAGAATATAAGAGTTATAGTTTTGAGGTCGTGAAAGACCACTTTGTTTAGAAATAAACTTAACATTTGATATTACCTGGTAAATTATATTTATTAATATATCTTTTATTAGCTTAATACTCATTGTAAATTATTTTTATAATAATAATAATAATACTTTTTCTTACGTTCAAAAAAAATATAGAATTCCACTACCCAAGCCACCATTAAAAAGAACACAATCTTAACGAAGTTTAAAAATAAAAATAAAATAAGAGATGGTCATTGTTATTCGATTATCAAATTCAATGTTGTTTTAAATGGTGATAATTACAGGGTTACAAAGCATCATTATGTCATCATATTTAAGCGGACATTAGTGAAAGTGACCAACGATCTTTCTATTAAGAGAGAATTTTTTTTCTTTTTGAACGTGTTAATGATATTCAATGGATGGAGTTGTCAAATGATTTTTATTTATTTGGTAAACTAAATTTAATTAATATATATCAATGTTTTTTGTATTATCATTTTTTATATTTTTTTATTAAATGTGATTGAAATTGTAACTGTTGTTGGAGATATAATCAAATCTTCTAATAAGAATTCTATTATCATCATGATTCTAACAAGTGCCAAAAACAATCGTTTTAATGGTATTTTTTCACGAATTAAATTATTTATTATAAAATCAAGATCTTTTTTATTAATATATTTTTTATTTCAATTGGGTCATATTGTTGCCAACAACACCATGAATGGTTCAAAAACTATTATTATCATCATACACAGCACTCCGCCGCATTGCGCGGGTACTGCTGCTAGTATAATACTAATTTGAAAGTACGTGTTTAGTATTTTGATATGTGGTTTTGTGTTCAAGACATGTGACATCGATTTTTAAAATTTTAAAAAAAATTATATATCGATATTTATTTTCAAAAACTTGGCAATCGAAATTTTAACTCATGGTTGGTTTGGATAGATATTCATAAGAGATAATATACATCAAATATTTAACAGATTTTTATAATGCAAACAAAGTGAATCTGCGAAAACTTTGGTAAACTACAAACTATTATACATAATGTTTTTAATACTCATTATTTTTTGTTATATTTTAGTATATATTAATATTTTTTTCATAAAATATTTATTAATAAATATTATAATCTAGATCAAAAAAAATAAATTAATTCGGTATATACAAAATCTCGTTGTACGGCAAAGATTCAATTGTTAGCATATATTAAAATAAAGTAACTTTTCATCTATATGCTTAATAGTTGTTAAATAGTAGGGTTTGGTTATGTTGACCAAAAAAACATAAGATTTTTTAGTTACAAAAAAAGTTAAAAGGAAGATCGAGTTTATCCATATCTACGATAAGAAAGGCCTACAACTACAAGAGTTGTCTTCGGATATCTTGCAACTAACGTTTATATCAGTTAACGAACGATAACACCAATATTCGAACCTCAAACCTTTCATGCAGAGATTAACAAATCTTACCGTTGAACCTAATGATTAAGAAAAAAAAAACTTGATTAGATTTAGCTATGCGGTGCATGAGCACCAACTCTAAAGGGAAAAAAAATATTGGCATATCATTAACCATAGAGATCAAAGCACGTCTTTAAACATTACTGAAACACATGAACTACTTATCGTACCTTTTTAACTTACATTTTTGTAAAAGTTAAGAACTTTTCCGTATAGTTCGAACTGTGTGACTTGACTCATTTGTTGATCTTATTATCTACGAAAGAAACTTATGGCTGATATTAGACTGTTTAGCTGTCCTGAGCCAACCAAGCAACTTTAGGGTCCCCACTTCCTGCACTATAAGTACCAACATAGCCTCCATTGCATAAGACTCACACACACAAATCAGACAAGACTCACATTACAGAGGTGAGTGATGGGCAGCCACGATCAACAAGTCGCGATGGTCACTGAAATAGTTCCAACTTCATTAGGTGGACCTTCGAACCGCATAGTTTCTGTAGATATTGAGGGCAGACGGGAGTCTTGCGTTAGTAGTCCTCTTGCTAATGAAATCCCAACTGCTAGTCAACAGGTGATTATATATTTAGGTTTTCTTTATTCATCATAAACTGCATGCACTCTTGGTTTTCTTTATCCTCATTCCACTGTCAGGATTCTGATTTTTGAATGGATGAAAGAAGAGAAATAATTAATAAACTAACCTTCATTTCCTTTCTTATACTATTTTTCTCAAAATTAACGTAGTGTTATTTCATTTCTTTTTTTGAAAAAATAAATTTATTCTAGTGGCTATGGTCAGATAAGATTCATACTTGCAAAAAAAACTGAAGTAGATTTTTCTCCGAGAAGGCTGCAGGATGGAGAAAATTTTTGTCATATGTAGGGCCAGGTTTCCTTGTTTCATTGGCTTATCTTGATCCAGGAAACTGTAAGCCTCCATATATATGCTCTTTATTATCTAAAGAAAATGACTCCTGGAATAATCTTTTCAAAATGATGCATATACAGTGGAGACAGATTTGCAGGCTGGAGCAAATCATGGATATCAGGTAAAGAAAGAGAATACAAAAAATCGAATTCGAAAGAGAGGACAATCAAGTGTTCACAGTAATTATCTAATAATTAAATTTATAATAAAAAATTAGTTGCATGCAACTAATTTGGCATCATTTTGTTACCATTTTTCAGCTGCTTTGGGTGATTCTAATTGGGCTAGTTTTTGCTCTTATCATTCAGTCCCTCTCTGCTAATCTTGGCGTAAGCACAGGTACGTATCACCTCCTTTTTGCGCATATCCCCAAATGTGAACACATAGATACTATGTTTAATTATTTAGTTTTTACATGTAACTGTATGATGAAAGAGTTTTTTGTAACTTCAACTTCTAAACAGGTGTTCTATTCCGTTTACTATTAGTAAGCTTGGTATGAACATCTACAGTTATATTTCTCGCCAGTTTCATTGCTATCTGAAAATGTTTCGTTACTATTACATCGTAGGTTATCATTGAAATCAAATTCGCGCTAATCTAAATTTTGAATTGTCAGGAAAACACCTGTCGGAATTATGCAAGGCAGAATATCCAAAATATGTGAAACTTGCATTATGGATTTTGGCAGAAATAGCAGTGATAGCAGCCGATATACCAGAAGGCACATTTTTTGAACTCATCAATCACTTCTTTTTGACATTTACAGAGTTTTAATTAAACTGTACAAAAATATACAAAATCAGGTGAAAATTAAAGCGAAATGAACGACATGTAAGAGGACCTCCAGACAATAACTAATAAGATTGCTTGCTATCATTATTGTCAGTTATTGGGACAGCGTTTGCACTGAATATAATTTTTCATATTCCATTGTGGACTGGAGTTTTGTGCACTGGTTTTAGCACTCTCCTGCTACTTGGTCTGCAGAAGTACGGGGTAAGTTTTCATTATTATTATTATTCGGAAAAAACTAAGAGATAAGTTTAGTCTTTATTGATAACTCCGCTGTTATTAGGTGTGGTTATATTATATATATGTCTTCTGTTTGAATCAGGTGAGGAAGCTGGAAATGTTAATAGCAGTGCTAGTGTTTAGTGTGGCAGCTTGTTTTTTCGGAGAAATGAGTTATGTAAAGCCTCCGGCAAAAGATGTGCTAAAGGGCATTTTTGTTCCCAAACTCTCCGGCCATAGTGCTACCGGCGATGCCATTGCTCTTCTTGGTGCCCTAGTCATGCCGTTAAGACTCCAATCCATTTTTACTTAAACATTCATAATATTTTACGTTTACTATTTTTTTGGGTCTGAACCCCGACACATTGACCGAGACTAATCCGGGTTCGGAGCGAGAGCCACGGCTCCTTCCTCACGAAGGTGACTCTCCTCGGACTCGAATCTGGGTTCAAGCTTTCATGGGAGAGTTGAATTGCCAATCAAACCAAAACTTCGTGGGTATTTTACGTTTACTATTAATCGCTGATAATTGACGTTGTTTTATGTCAGTCACAACCTCTTTCTCCATTCGGCTCTTGTCCTATCAAGAAAAGTCCCCAACTCTGTCCGAGGAGTCAACGTAAGTGTACTTTCCTTGTGTTGAGTTTACAAAGGACTGGTAGGTTTCATGTTGTCCTAACTTCTTTTATGTGGCCAGGAAACTCGATCGATGATAATACTTAATATTTATGGATACACCATTTTTATGATAAATTATTCTGTACCTACCAGTTCTTAGTTCCACCAGCTATAAATATTTATTAAGTTTTTTTCCTGATAAATTTAATTTATTGAATTTGATGCTATGATGGTAGGATGCATGTCGTTATTTCCTCATAGAGAGTGGTTTCGCATTGGCCGTGGCATTTTTAATAAACGTCGCCGTAATTTCCGTCTCCGGTACCGTCTGCTCCTCCCACAATATCTCCCAAGTAAACCAGTATCAATGCAGTGATCTCACCCTTAACTCTGCTTCTTTCCTTCTCAAGGTTACGCATGTCCCCACCAAAGATTTTATCATATTTTAAATTTATTGTTTCATTTTTATGAGTAAAACATAATTTCATTTGGTTTCAAATTTACTTTGTACAGAATGTGTTGGGAAAGTCGAGTTCCATTATATATGCAATTGCACTATTGGCTTCTGGACAGAGTTCAGCTATAACTGGAACTTATGCTGGACAATACATCATGCAGGTATTTGTGTAAAAGAAAAACTTACAATACCAAAAAATGGTCGAGTATTATTGATAAAAAATTGGTGAAAGATGTTCAGGGTTTCTTGGACATTAAGCTGAGAAGATGGATCAGGAACTTAGTAACAAGGTGCATTGCAATCACGCCTAGTCTAATCGTGTCAATTATCGGTGGTTCGTCTGGAGCTGCGCGACTAATCATTATTGCTTCTGTGAGTGAACTGTGGTCACATCTTCTTCATTATTATTTACATGCTGCCAAAATTATTGGATGATATTACGTAATTTAACTATGTTTTCGAATATTACGTTAAATATACTGTGTGGTTGATTGTTTGTTGTAATTTAATTTGGCAGATGATTCTCTCATTTGAACTTCCCTTCGCCCTTATCCCACTTCTTAAATTCAGTAGCAGTTCCACTAAAATGGGACCTCACAAAAACTCTATTTATGTAAGTTGTATTTCCTACCTACCAAATGACATGTGCATTACTTACTAATAAATTTACCAATTTAACAGGGCTTTTTTCCAAAATTGTATATTAAAAAAAATTTATTAATAAATTTTTAACAGGTCATAAAAGATTGTATTTTAGTCGTGTCTGTTAAACGAAGCTTTTCAAACCGTCAGCTGTATGAGCTTCTCATATTGGTTGCTTGATGCATTTCATAAATTGAATAAACAATGCAACAATAGTGCTATGTTGTGTAACTAGCTAGACCAATAATTTGTGTTTTGAATAAAACACACAAATGCACTTATGCAATCTTCATTTACAACTGAAACAAAACACTCCTCTCCCAGATCTCCTCCATATCTCATCTTTCTTTACAAAATCAAACGCATAAACTTATAAATAATTTATTTACTTACATTCTGATATTATATTATCAGGTAAAATTTTCTAATTTATTTACTTACGTTTTAATATTATATTATTTGGTAAATTTTATAATTTATTTACTTACTATTTTAATTTAATTTAATTTTTTTTAATAATATTTTTTACAGAGTTAATAACTTGATAGTTCATTTCTGAAGGAGTAGAAGCAATAAAAAAAATTATTAATGATATTCAATTCAGTTGTTAGAAGTTGGTGTATAGATATTTAATTATAATATTATTTTTTAAAAACCAATGGTATTAAATAATTATGCATATAATTTTTTTTTAATCTAATTCACTTTATTTTCCTCAAATTATTATACAATTATTAATTTTAATTATTATAATATTATTAAATTTATCATAAAGTAGTATAACAATTATTAATTCTATCATTTTCATATTACTTTCAATCATTACCTCTTTTCTTATTTAAAATTAATTTTAATTAAAAATTAATGAAGTCACATTATGCCACACCTAATGGCATAATGTCACTTCCTAAAAAAAACACTAGATTAGCAAATACTTTTAAAATCACCACAAGAGGAGAATTATATTTTAATTGACCATAATTTGATAATTTTTTTTTATTTTCTTTTACTTTATTGGTAAAAAGCCCAATTTAACACAAACATTGATGCAGATTATAGTTTTCTCATGGGCATTGGGACTGGGAATTATAGGCATCAATGTGTACTACTTAAGTACAGGCTTTGTGGGATGGTTGATACACAACAGTCTACCAAAATATGGTAATGTGTTGATTGGAATCATAGTATTTCCTCTCATGATATTCTATATCGTAGCAGTCTCATATCTCACCTTTAGAAGAGACACAGTGGTGACATTCGTGGAACCAATCAAGAACCAAGACTTTGATCAAACTTTCATGGAGGATGGGCTAAGCTTCCCCGATAAACTGGACGATAAATGAGAGGATTCCAAATATTTAGCTTGTTTTCTTGCGCTTGAATATTTTTTCAGGCAGAAGAAATTATGTTCTGCGATATAAATTATTATTTTTCATTGAAAATTATTTTAATGTATGTATTAAAAATGGTGACAAGCATTGAGATGTATAAGAAAGAATTTCTACGATTTTGTGTTCGTGTATTTCTTTAGTTTGTAAAATGAGTATACTTGTGTCCTATATATTTATACTAAAAAATTTGTAATAATCTATTAAATTTAAATTTGAATTCTTTGGTAGATTTGGCTTTCATCACAACAAACTAACAAAATCTAATTTAAATTTTAATAAACTTTAACACCTCTGGTGACTTACGAAATATCCACTTTGAATTACATAAGTTAACATCTATATTAAATTACTTTATCAACTTCATCCAGTACTCCAATAATGACACCAATCTCCACACAATCTTGTTTCGCTCAATTCTAACACTGTTTTGTTTCCAAACTTTACATTACATTGTAAGTGAAATTTATGTATAAAAAGAAAAAGATATGAGCAGTTATTTTTTAACCAATTTAATCAGCCAAATCACATGCACTTACACAGATTATTAGGCTCCTCCCCTATCTTTGGTAATGAAAATACCCACAGAATCAGCTAATATCAAAGATAGGTTTCTGATAATTTGATTAATTTTGCCATTTAATTTTGGTACGTAAATTTCTTTTATTGGAGGCTGCATGTTTTGGTTATTCACGTCACTTCACGATTCTGTGAGTGATGTTTATGAGAGTAATGCACCTATAAGAATAATGCTGAAAATAAAACTTGCAGGTTGGGTTGGCGTAAATAATGAAGGAAAAACATCCTCTTTTTTATCAAACACATTTGTGAGACATTTAAGAAAATTACTATTCTTGCCCATTATGATTGTTAGTTTTAGATATGAGAATCAATTTTGTTTCTTTTAATGGAATTCAAATATTGAGCTAAGTTGTTTTTTCTCTGTATATGGGCTTTTTACTGTAATAGTGGAATTTAAAATATTCTTTTCACATCGAAAATTCTTTGCAGATGAAGAAATATCAGAGGGATTTCTTACTTTCTAAACGAATCTTCCTACATCTATATATAAGTGATGGTTTATTAAGAATACATGGTTTTGACTGTAATAGTGGAATTTAAAAAATTAAATCCCACTTAGATATGTTTGAAAAAGTAATTCCTAGTTTGTGCGGGAAAAACTACTAAACTGAAACTTACCTTTGCGGGCTAGTTGTTGTCATGACAAGTCCAAACCTCTAAATTGCGGACTACGAAGGAAAAAAGAATTTCGTTATGAAGAATCAAAACAGAATACATATGCAGTTTCATGTAGTTACGATGGTTGTCAGTGGAGACTACGTGCAATGTATAAAAAGAATTCTGGTTTTTGTACTATCATAAGATACAATTGCTGGCATACATGTGTGCTTTCTTCACATCGTGTAGGGCGAAGAAATTTGGATTCTGAATTGATGATCAATTATGTAAAGACATTAGTTGAAAAACAATCGAATATCCAAATTGTTGTTTTGAGAAACTACTTGACAGAACGATTTGATGTTAAGCCTTCTTATAGAACTAGGTGGTTAACAAAACAGAGGACTATAAAAGACAATTTGGAGATTGGAAAGTGAGCTTCAATATTTTGTGCTCATTCTTGAATGTAGCAACTTCGTTCAATGAGGGTTCTTTTTGAGATATTGAACATGAGGAGATTGTGTTGAATAATCCGATACTCTCAAATGTTCATTTTTTTTAAGAATATTCCGTACATACAAGGCTTGCATAGAAACTTTCAAACACTGCAGGTCTGTTTTATGCATTGATTACACTTTCACCTACGAAAAGTTTGTATGCTTACTGCCGAAGCAATTGATGACGACAATCACATATTTCCTGTTGCTTTTGCTTTGGTCCATAAAGAAAACGTCATGTTGGGATTCAAAATTCAACCCAAACCTAGCAAAACACAATATCGCCTCCATTGTTTTTCCAAGAATTTGGGGAGTCGTCAAACAGAAAGGATTCCAGTCCCTCAAATCAAGGTGGAATATTTCAAGATTGGTATTTTTCCAGTCCACCACGAATGTCTGATATCAGTCCGTCCCAACCGCCGTCTCAAGATTTTTTCTTTCCATTGTCTACGTTTTCTTTTTTCCTTCTTATTCTAGTCAAAATCCAGTATGCATCGTCAATCATTCGATTCCTATCATGAAGCTATGCATATGGACGCTCATGTTTTTATGCTGCCTCAAGACATACGACGTGACAATACACTTTGTCAGCTAGGGTCGGCTCATATTCCGATGGATACTAAACATCGCCAACAATGGCACGATGCTGGTCTTTGAATAGTTGTTCGAAAAAACAACGATACGACAGTAGTCCATCTCCATAGATTTGTACAATTCTTTTGTGCCATACTTAATATGTATATTTTTTTAATATTTATGTAATATTTATTTTATTATTATTAAATATTGTATATTTTTAACGACTCTTCATACATAATTATTTATTTTTACTCTTTTTATAAAATTTTATAAACATTATTATGATCATATCATTATACATTCATCATTTTTATTATCACCTATTAATCAGTTATAATTGAATTATTATTTAATTATTAAAAATCAATTATTGGTTTGACATGTCCACAAATTTTCGTTTTAGACTACCAATTAATTAGAAAAAAACATTGTGAAATCATTAGGGATTGATGCATTGAAGGGGTGGATTGGATGTGATTATAGTACACAAATTTTATTTGTGAACTACTAAAAATCACCTTAAATTAATAAGTATTTTTTAATTCACTCTAAATTAATAAATATTTTTTTCAACAGTCTTTTTTTCTGATAATTATACAAACTATTATGTTTTGAGTTTGGAATGATATAAATGTCTGTATATTTTGTTCATTTTTGTTGATTAACAAGATTCTAGTTCACAATTATATGAATGCTAGATTTCTTGTTTTAAAATACAAAAATGTCACTTTTTGTTCTCTCGACATATGAACAATAATGAACAACGATGAACACTAAACATACTCTGACATTTTTACAATTGCAAACTCAAAATCGAGCATTTTCATATTTCCAAAACTTTAACTGGCATTAATAGAAATGAACAAATTTAGATGACATTCCTATCAATTTAAACACAAATTTGTGCATTCTTATAATTTTCCCGTCTTTTTTTTGGTAAAAAGCCCTCTGTACACTCATTCAATACGGAAAATTATAGGAATGCGACTTATCACATTCCTATAATTAAAAATATCCATGTATATTACCACATTTGTTGGAATGCTCGAATGTTAATGCATAATTATGGAAATGCCCAATTTTTAAATCACAATAACAAGAATGTCATTCAACTGTTTGTTTGAATAATTGCCATAATTTGAACCGAATTGAATGTGTAACTGCTATCTGTTTTGAAAAAAAATACCATATCCATTCCTACAATTAAGGAGACGTTCACAAATGTTCATAAATCAAACATTCTGATATCCCATTGAATTAGTTTATACATTGACAAAATCATTCAAACACCATTATAACAACGTCAGAAAAAACAAATTAAGATAAGATTAATTACATTAAGTAAGAATCATTTGTATTCAAAATCATTCTTTTTTGTTCAGAAAATATGAACTTGGTTGGTAATAAATTCATTTATTTTTACACTATATGTTTATGTCATTTCGTTAGGCATGAAAAATAACGCAAGATATAGCAATTGCATGAAAGCACGTTTAAATCACGAAGAACAAAGTTCTTTTTTTTTATTTTGTTCATTAAAGATCATGCATATCCAGTCATTTTTATGAACAAAGTTTATAAGTGTTCATTTTTGTTTTTTATTAGTCTATTTTTAATTTATTCTGTTAAAATGAAAAATGCAGCATTTATGTCTACACTTCTAGCAGTAATCAAGTAGGTCTGTTTGTTTTTCCATGAATCTGGAACATCTTTCCTTTTCCTGACAACTCCTTTTCCTTTTTTAGAAGACATCTTGAAAAACGAACAAAAAAAACAAATTACATTGATAAAAAAACTTCACAACAAGAACATTCATGAAATGAAAACTAAGCAACTATATTTACAATATCAGTCAATAAATGAACAATAATGTACAAAAACGAACAAATTTCATAAAACGAAACGCTCCAAAAATTCAAGAACCATCACCAAAACAAAAAATTTCAAAAATAACTACAGTATCACAAAACAAAGAAACAAATATGAACAAAAAGATACAAATATTCATGCATCACGAATGTTAACAGAGCAAGATAAAAAAGAAAGGTTTTTTACAATGGTTTCGGATAAAAAACATAGCAATCTTTTTCAAAAAAACAGAAAAGACATAACAGAACATTAGAAAATAAATCGAAAGATATCACAAAACCATAAACTTTAATATAAATTAAAACTTTCACATCAAACCTTGATGAACCGAGAGAAATCAGAGTGAAAAGTCTTTAGAGAGAATAAAAGAATGTAGAAAGTTCAAATTTGTTTTGAAAGAGAGAGAAAAGAAGCTATATGAACGATTAAAAGATATTTTCTGAAAACAAATCTACTGTAATCAATATCCCGCCAAATCAGAACTTAAAACCAGCAAAAACAGAAATGAACAAACATACCTGAACATTTTAGAATTGAAAACTCGTTACTAGATAAATTGCATAATTATCTGCGCTCAATATGGTGTTTATGAA
>CANYCX010294387.1:0-10261 GCA_948193385.1 Breynia disticha f. nivosa
TCATTTCATGAAAGAACAAATAAAAATAATAAAATAATAAAGCACACATTTATGTTATATTTTTTCTTTTAAGATTTAAAAATAATAAAATTATAATTCATTTCTAGAATCATGATTTTTATTAATATTAATAATAGAGAAATCAAAAATTTAAATTTTTAGAGTTATAATTTATAATTATTAATAAATATGTAAAAATTTTGATAAAATAAATTCATGAAATTTATCTTTTAATATTTGGATAAATATGATTATAAAAAATATTTAAATATTAGAATATAATTTTGAGTGAAAAATGTGGTTAAGCTAGTTACTTAATATTTTAAATTAAAGATTTTGACTTATAAAATTAAATATTTTTTTACTTAATTAGTTAAATTAATTAGCTATTTATTTTTGTTACCAAATGCACTTAAAGCAATTAAATGCTTAATATTTTATATTAAGTACTTAATTGATGTTATTAAACACCTATTTAATCTAAAATTATCCATTACTATTTTATAAGTATTAATTTAACCTTATATAAAATTATTCAAATTAAATTTTTTATTAATTTTATTGATGTGATGTCTCTTATTTAAAAATATTAAAAATACAAAAACTAAATTATTCAAAATGTATTAGTAAATCCTGATAGCTGGAATACAATATGAGGTCAGGAAAGCTGGGCAGAAACAGATAAAAAGAACAGAGGCCTTTGCTTCTCTTTGTCCTAATCAACGGTGAGTAATGTGCTGTGACCAATATATGGTCACCGCATGAAATCTTTAATGAAGTTGGCTTTTTTCAAATTTCATACATTATTTTATTCTCTTTAATTTTCTAATTTATCACAATAACAGAACTTTTATTACGTTTTCCTCAAAATCAAATTGTTCATAAAAGAACAACTGCGACTGCGAAACCAGCGGAGAAGCAGAAGAAGAAGAAGAACGAGGCAACAAGCCTCAACTGTTGGATTCAGTCAAAATAAATTTGAATTTTTTATTTATTCAGTAACAAACAGTTTTTATTTTACATAATTTGTACAATTCAGTTAAAAGAAGAAGGGGCCTCAATGAACTCGTATTAAAATTAACCGAAGAAGAAGCATTTAAGTTGAAAGGAAAAACAAGAGATATAAATTTTATAACAGAGAGGTCAGAGAAGCTCTGTACTGTATGAACTGACTGCATGGTCAGATTCTCCTATTATCTCTCTCAAATTTATCTTTAAATTTGCCTCTATCTCTCTCAACTGTAAAATTATATTAAAAATCTATCTACTTTTGCTTACTGCTTACCTCTCCTATTGCTTCCTACTATTTCCTCCACTACCACCTCTATATCTACTGCCATAAATCTCTCTCATTCATTAAGTCCATGTATATTTATAAGATAAGATACAAATTTGTAATATAATAAATTTGCAACATTTAATACAAAGGGTAGCTGTTAAGAAATGGCTCAATGTTAGAAGGACAAGAGAGGGACTTGTGAGAGAGAAAAAGCTACAGACGACGTGGTAGTCTTTCTCATTCATATATATAAATGTATGTATTACACAGATCCCTATGGAAAACAATGCAGGGTGACTTCCCAGCATCGCTTCATTCCTTTTGTTTAGTTTAAAGAGACCGGTTTTGTTCTCTTGAGATTTATATAACTTTTAGTGGGAGAAATATGAAATATCCTTTGGTTTACCTTATCATGTGGTGAGGAAAATAAAAAGATTTGTTCTTGTAATTTTGTTGCTACACAACAAAAGAAGTCACAGAGTTTTCATACAAGAGAAGCAAAGATAGATGTTGGGGATGATTATTTTCACTTCCTCTTCAATGATTGACTTGCTTTGATTTAAGTGAGAGAAAGAGTGTTATTTTCTTCTCAGCAACTTCTGGAAGTAGAGAAGCAAGAGAGAAGGAGGAGATGAAATCAACTATGGATGATAATAACAACAGCGGAAGTAATAATAATTGGCTTGGTTTCACACTCTCACCATACTTGAAAATGGAAGTTCCTACTGTTTCTGACTCACAACACCATCGTCATCATCCTTACCATACCTCCACTGCTGCTACTGTTTCTTCAACTGTTCCTACTGCCTTTTATCTTTCAACGTCTAACTTCAACACTCCTATGTCTTATGGTGTTGCTGAAGATGCTTCCTTTCACTCTCCTTTGTCTGTCATGCCTCTTAAGTCTGATGGCTCTCTTTGCATCATGGAAGCTCTCACTAGATCACAACAGCCTGAAGGTTTCTTCGGCTTAATATTTTCATTCTCCTTACTTTGTTTGCTTCTATAGTTACTTGGAACCGTTTATTTTGTGTACTTATATTTCTTGTGTGTGTTTTATAGCAATGATGCCAAGTTCATCTCCAAAGCTAGAAGACTTTTTAGGTGGTGCAACTATGGAGACACGCCAAAGAGAAATGGGTTTATGCTTAGATTCTAACATGTACTTTAGTCGCAACACTGACCCATCAGTTGAAGCTACCAGAAACCAAACACTCCAACTCCATGAAACATTTCCACACCAGCCATACTACAATGCTATCTCATGCCATGGAATGTTCCAAAATCCTTTAGATCATGCAGAAACCAAGGACAGCCAACTAGCACTAGATTGTGAGCCTCAAAACTGGATTGCAAGGCATTATTCAAGCCACAGCAATGGAGTGGAGCAAAATATAAGCAGTGCTGTAGTCGAAGAAAATGGGGATTCTGGCTCAGTTGGAACAATGGGTTGTGGTGACTTACAGTCACTTACTTTGTCAATGAGTCCTGGTTCTCAGTCCAGCTGTGTAACAGCACCAAGGCAGATCTCATCGCCAACTGGCACTGATCAAGGTCTGGCAGCACTAGAAACTAAGAAAAGAGGTCCTACTAAAGTGGGAACAAAGCAGCCTGTTCATAGGAAGTCCATTGACACATTTGGGCAAAGAACTTCACAATATAGAGGTGTTACGAGGTTAGTTTCTTGTTTCGTACTGTTTTGGAAACATTATTGCACTGCCATTCTTGATTCTCATTATGAAGTTCTTGAAAGTTTTTTAACAGTTTTGATTAAGCTATTATTGATGGTTAAATTTGGAGTATTTTACAGGCATAGATGGACAGGTAGATATGAAGCACATCTGTGGGACAATAGTTGTAAGAAGGAGGGCCAGACTAGGAACGGAAGGCAAGGTTGGTAATCAATGTGCTTAGACTTTTCATTATTTTTTAAGCTTTTATAGTTTGGAAGTATATATGTTTTTCTGCATTTTATGACTTCTTTGTCGTTCATGATCTGACTCGTGTTTTTAATTTTTCTTCGTCATGTTGGTGCTTTTACTTGATGCCATTTTCAATCTATAAATTATGGCTGCTGCTTTCTTCAGTATATCTTGGTGAGCTTCTGTTGCACTGTGGGATTACTTGTGGATTTACAGTTTAGCCACTTACCTAATTTTCTTCTGAAATTTTAATTGGATCTTAATGGCGGATTAGGTGGTTATGATATGGAAGAGAAAGCTGCTAGGGCCTATGATCTTGCTGCTCTTAAGTACTGGGGCCCCTCAACCCACATTAATTTTCCGGTATAATTCGATTTCTTTCTGAACATATTCATATAGATGATAATTCGTGTTAGTCGTGTTTTATATCGAATATGATTATTAGTGACACTATTGTAAATTCGTACCGTGCAATAATCTCATGCTCACAGATCGTGTTACTGTGTGAAAACATCAATCATTATATTTTTAAACACTCAAGTAGGTCTAATCTTTTCATCTATTAAACCCCCTTAGTTGGAGAATTACCGAGAAGAGCTTGAAGAAATGAAGAATATGAGCCGCCAAGAGTATGTTGCACATTTAAGAAGGTAAAACCTTGACTTAAATTTCCAAATGACACTTGTTAATGAGAGTTAACTACAATTCCATGGTTATCCTTTTGCAGGAAAAGCAGTGGATTCTCGAGGGGGGCCTCAATTTACAGAGGGGTGACAAGGTTTCTTACTTTTGTTTTATATTTAACACAAGCCAATCTTCTATAACATTACATTCAGAATAAAAAATTCTAATTTCTTTTTGGTTTGTCAACTTTTCTTTATTCACTTTGTTACAGACATCACCAGCATGGAAGATGGCAAGCAAGAATAGGCAGAGTTGCAGGAAACAAGGACCTTTATCTTGGGACTTTCAGTAAGTTCCTTTAATTTTGAAATTTTCATGTAAATGCATATTTTATCATATTCTTGTTTTCTTTTGTTAAGGCACACAAGAGGAAGCAGCTGAAGCATATGACATTGCTGCAATTAAGTTTCGTGGAGTTAATGCTGTGACTAACTTCGACATAACAAGATATGATGTGGAGAGAATCATGGCTAGTAGCACTCTTCTAGCTGGTGAGCAAGCTAGGAGAAACAAAGAGACCGAATCAAGCAATGCAATTGTTGAGTATCAGTCACCAGCACTCAACAATGGCGACTCCATTCAGATAGAAAATACCAATGCTAATCCTTCTAACTGGAGCGTGGCCACATACAAGTCACCACAGCACTCTAATGCTTGTGCCGACTCACTTGATAACCAGAACCCAGGGAACTATATAACTTGTTACCCTGATTTTACTGGAAATAATAATGATTCAGTACACTCAGGCCAAGCTGCCATGGATGAAGCCGGGAAGATCGGGAATCATGTCTCGAAACCATCATCGTTAGTGACCGGTGTAGGCAGTTCCAGGGAAGGTAGCCCTGACAAAACTGGTGCTGCAATGTTATTTGCGAAGCCATGCACAAATGGTGTTGCACCCTGGTTTCAAACAGCACAGTTAGGATCAGCAGCGATTTCAATGGCACACTTGCCTGTTTTTGCTGCATGGAATGATACATAAACCATGAAATTAAGCTTCAAGGCTGAAGCAAGTGGGTTTTTTTTGCATGAATGTAAAAGGAAGAAATTGGCAATGGAGTTGGATTTTTCTTCATCATGATGTCTATCATTTTAGGTTAGTGGAAGAAAAAAAGGGATTACTGAAAGACAAGGGGGGTGGGGGCCAGTTATCTATCTGTAAAGTGGATCTTTTGGTTCATATTGAAATGAAGATTTTGCAAAATTTAGTGAAGTGATTAAGAGTGTCTAATGATGATATTCTTTGAATCCAACTTTATTTAGGTGTAGCCAAGTAGAAAACCAGCTCAAATATTTGTCAATAATGCAGAAAAGCTAATCACTTTGACCAGAAAATCTCTTTCACTAACAATTATTTGTTCCTCAATCTGCATAACACCATCATTACAATTCTTTCCTTTCTTATGTGAGCTTTCCATAAAGTTAATAGACATTCCTTCCCACTTCATAATTCACAAAAGATGTCGGGAGAGATTCTCAGATTTGCACAAAATAACTTTATTTTGCTTGTCTTAGGAACATCATTATTAGTTAACACTTTGTCTTATTATTTTTTTCTTTTTTATTTTTTGATGTTGCAAAGTTGTGATCGTGCTTAAAAACTGGCATGGCATTTATATAATTCCACTTGATTTGAAGTTGCACGTAAAAGTGAGTGCATGTCCTTGTGTGGGCAATTCTGAAAATTATTATGAGTTGAGTGGTGAGAAATTCTCCCCAGTTGTGTGCATGTTGACGGCTTAGGTTGATTGCAATTAATACGAGTAAAGTGGGATTTAAACGACAACGAGGAATTCATGCCACAAAGCAAGGAGATATAACCTACCACCGTTGTCAAATTTTTAGATCCTCGCAAAAAAAATTATTTTCAGTAAGGAATAGACTCAAAAAAATATTACGATCAAGACACTGAGTTCGGCGAGTTAATGAGTATAACTTATAACTAACAGATTTCCGATAGTTGGTGAGGTCAGTGCTCATAATCGAACTGACGAAACTTCTTGTCATAAAAGAGTTTGCTGGAGCTGGTGGGCAGAGACTCCCACCTTTTATTTTAAGCAATGTTATAAAAACATGACCGAACTAGCCGGTCGAACTGGTGAACCGGTCATTGGTCCGGTCTTTGTTCAACTTTCAAACTGGTCTG
Source organism: Breynia disticha f. nivosa (assembly GCA_948193385.1). NCBI lineage: Eukaryota > Viridiplantae > Streptophyta > Magnoliopsida > Malpighiales > Phyllanthaceae > Breynia > Breynia disticha. Next base: position 6,032 of record CANYCX010294387.1, read on the forward strand.
CAAGCGAACTGACATTAAACCTACGAAAACTGGCGAACCGGCCGATTCAACCGGTAAACCAGTTAGTCGGATCGGTTTTAGGATGGAAAAAAATTAAATAATTTAAAAATTAAATAATTTTGTATATTTATATATACTTATTTATTTATATTATTTTTAAATTGACGTTTCGACTAGTAAACCACCGATTCGACTAATTAACCAACTACCAAACTCTTTTCCGGTTCGATCACTAATCCGGTTCTAATAACACTGGTTGTGACTAACCATCAATGAGTTATGGAGAGAACTAAGGATGAGACAAGAAAAAATATTTTGAGACGAGGATGAGAAAATCGTAATCCGACTCCAACCTATCCCACTGTAAAATTGTAAATATCCTCATTGACATATTTGTGTTTTTTTTTTAAAAAAAATGAAATGATTGATTTTTTTTCTTTTATCCTTCGTAGATGTGATGAATTTGTAATTATCACCGAAATAATAGCTATGAAGATAATAAAAGACCGAAAAATCGAAGGTAAAACAATCTTGATTGGACGTTGAAATGTTTAACAACCATAACATGGTTAAAAGAAAGGTCCATTACAGACACGATTGGTGATAAAAAAGTCGCAAATTCATGAAGAAAAAGTTTGTTTGGTAACAAAATTTTAGGTGAGGGTCGGCTGATCTACGAGTTAAACACATAGAATTTTTGTTGGAGACTGACGAACTAACTGAAGGTCTTTATGTCTTTTCTAACGTTGTAACGGAGTCAAGAATCAAACTCTATATTCCTAATATGCTGATTGATCTTTTTTATCATTGAACCCACGTAAGACGAAGGGTTATATTGCCAAAACAAAGTTCGTGCAATACAGCACTGGAAAACCGAGTCGTACTACTTCGCCAAACAAAATTTTACTCATTACGGTTGCTAAATCATGTCTTCTTAGGGTTCCAAAAAAAATCATGTCTTCTTATACTTTGAGCATAAATATATTCCACAAATAAACGATTTTAGGCCAGTTACAAAAATTAAGAAATTAATAATTAAATTAATTGAAGGTGGTATTTATTGATAATTATTGTATAATTTTATAACATTATTTATATTTGACAAACTATTTTAACTAGACAATAAGTACTTAATTATATGAATAAATATGTATTAAAAAGATAAGAATAACATTATTTTGACAATAACAAAAATGATTTTTTTAAAAAATAACATATATAAAAATAAAAATTACATATATATTCAGATAACTAATATAAAAATATTGTCTATTAAAATGAGATAGATGAAATATGTGCTTATTTTTTAAATTTAACAAATATATTTTTCGTAAAATATATAACAGTAGTTAATGATTTGTTGTTTTAATTGGATGTCCTGCGCTTTCAATGCATTAATCAGAACTTAAAAGAGAAAATAACGGGAGGAAACCAGAGAGTACCCTGAAAACTTCCCTCTTGCATGCATGTATGCTCCAAACTGATTTATACTAAACAAAAAAAATGGTAAAAGAATTATACAACTGTAGTGTGAATCCTGAAACTTACATCCTAAAATGGTCCCAACAAGGATATATATAGGCCCCTCCTAATGTTGTTTGAGTCCTTAAATTTTCATGCTTCATCAGTAACAGCTCAAGGCAGGCTGTGCTGTCTAATTGGTTTGATAAGGAAATGTGAGAAGTTTATGTTTGTATAGTATAGAGGAGTCTGCTTCTTCCAAGGAGACCTCTTGTAATTTCTGGCTTTTCTCTCCAGCCTTACCTTCACTGTGCCATGGTCCAATTTATCTCTGATTTGTAGATTTTTCATGTGATCTTTACAAAATGACAAACATGTATTACTCTTAATTGTCCTTGTCTTGTTTGAGTCTGTGCCCATTTGTACAATCCTGAGAGGACAATTGGAACTACCCTCTCGCTAAACTAGCTATGCGATTTAATTCCTTGCTTCTTGTTGTTTGGTCTCATCTATGTTATCTTCGATATCTGGTTTTGGGATGAGGCGTAGTGGCTCACGTGTGAGACCAATATTCTCAGCTTCTTCGGTGTTTTGCAAGATACATCATGCAGATAGTAATCACTGAACTAAAGAAGATATATTACAGTTGATTCAGTAAATGCAGTACGTTAAAACTGAAACTTATTATGTATTTTGAATCAAACATTACAAAGTATCAGCAACGTATAAGGTCTGACAAAAAGAGATAAGCTCTTGAGGGGTCCCATGCATTAATCAATTTGCACAGATCGGACATGAATACTCCAAAAGGACCTGACATTATTGCCAAATTTTGTCAGCTTATCACAATCAGTCGGATCACGTCTTGTTAATCTCTGGCATTACCATTGTCTCCCTTCTTTCAAACAACTGCACAAATTAAACAACTCGGAATCAAAACTCTTTAAATTCGAGTTATAATAATCCCAGCAATTAATACATCTTTGGTTTTGCAGTATGAGCAATTAATGCTTTTTCATTACATTGTGTTTAACCTGCATCCAATCCGCACGAACAATCGGTTCAAAACGAGCGTTGTTTTCTGACTATATTAATTAAAGAGAGTTGATCGTACAACACAATAGTAGTATGGATTATGAATAGACACTGTTCAAAAAGAAGTACGTACAAGGTGAGTGTACGTGGAAGCTAGGTAACCATGCATTATAGGTTAAGCGAGTAGGTTTTACTTATCTAAGAGCTTCAGCAACTGCGGCCGGAAGTGTCCCACGTCTTACGAGGCTTGCATGGCTTGCGGGACACAGTTTGTTTGCAGTAAAAAACTCAGGGCGGTTCTTGAAAAATATCAGACATGTCAATGTCCTAAATCTAACTCAGAATCTTGGCCTCAATGCAGTGCAGTAGAGTACCACTAGTAAATTCTGCTATTTATTGCTCATTTGTTACTTTTAATCACGTCGAGCACGTGGTCCAGGCAACGCCGTTGCTTCTTTTCTCTCAGCAACCGTCGTATAATGAGCGTAGAATCAGTTCCTGATAATTAATTGATAGAATCTACAAGCAGATACGATTATGTCAATTAATTAATATTGCTACCTGATTGTTTACAGAAGATATGGACCAGCACGGTCCTGTGTTTCTACTTCAAATAAATTTTGAGTTTAAATCTGACCGACTTTCTGGACACTCTAGTCGGCTGCATTAGCTGTCTAGGGTCCTGAATTACCCTGGCTTCTGGATTGGTTTTGCTATTGTATTTAGCAGAAGTTGAGAGCATGAAATATAGTCAAAGCTACAGGTGAGATAGAGCAAGTGGTGAGATAAATGAGCCAAGAAAGCACAGCCATGATTGGTTGAAAATGGAACTCGGAAGCCCATTCGATGAAGGTGACTGCACCCGCCAATAACGAAAAGAAAATGAAACCCCAAAGTTAGTGGTCAAAAAGATGACAAACTAGATCAACCTAGAATAATTGAAATTGGTACTCCAAGTATCCCTGTAGAAGTAAGATTGCTTGCGTGAGTTTCTTCGAACTGGATTTGTAATACTTCGGTTATGATTGCATGCGACTTAGATTTGGTTGAGCGTGAAATATAAGATATTGTCGTAGGATATGTGACTACTACGATTACATGTTTTGTTATTCTTCGGGCCGTAAATTCACTCCACAGAAGGCTGAAAAGTGGCTGCAAACCAGGCTCAAGTAGTTTATAGGTTACGAAGCCCACAAGTTCGACGTCATGTTTTTTTTTTGACCAAAGCAAAATATTCATTCATTCAACAATTAAGTCAGTTTTCAAAGCAGCAACAATACAATTCGGCGGTCTAAGACCCCACATTTCGCGATCCGGGAGTGAGCTCGCTGCTTTAGCTAACAAATGAGCAGCCGAGTTCGCGGAACGTCTAATAAATTCAACTCGAATATTGTTAAGAGTTGATAGAATACGATTACATTCTGAAATAACCGTCCCAAGGGAAGAGTTAAGTCGAGCACAATAGTTAATAGCATGAACCACAACCAAACAATCAGGCTTAAAATTGCGGATCAGGTCCGCAAACATGCGAATTGCACGTGGGTTGCCAATCCCACGGCAATTCCAGCTTAAAAAACTCATTGATCCCGGCAGGTCTGCCTAGCAGTACCCGCCGATAAATTTGTTTTAGAAGCATCCTTCATAGTTACGTCTTGGCCTTCCTCAAATCCAGCCCGAAATTCTCCCTCTTCCTTCTTATCATCTTCGGTTGGCTCATTGCCTCGAGCCTCCGAG
>CANYCX010294721.1:0-12832 GCA_948193385.1 Breynia disticha f. nivosa
AAATAAGGAATTTTAGCATTATACTGAATTTACTATTCATACATCAAATTTTAATCTAGTGTTTGGTTCACATAAAACGAGCTCCATGTACAATGTGCTAGAACCACAAAATTATTTGGGCTAATACATTCACTAGATCAAAATTTAACTATTAATAGTAAATTTCATTTTAGTTCTATTTTATAAGTTACTATAACTTGGTCAACTCATGTTCATTACGTGATAAACTAAAATTATGAAAATTCTATTTATCTAGAAATACAACATTTCTAATAAATTGTACTAAACAATTTACATGTCCAAATAATATTTAAACTTATTAAACATTAATAATCAACATAGAACTAAAATTCTAATACCCCACAAATGGCATTTTACGACTTAATTCTCATTAAGTTCTTTCCAATACCCAACGAATGGTATTGTTGACCTATGCTCAATAAATTGTTACGTCCACAAAGCACATATGTACACACAATGAACTTCACAATAGAATTTCAAAATTAACGTATAATCTTTGTGGAAAATTCTATATTACCTAATTAAACTCAAATCGAGACCATAATTAATACCGCATTAATTATTATAAGTAATTCTCATTACTTAAACCTGTCTCGATTTACTAAAATTTTACCTCGATGAATATACTAAATATTCAAGCGTCCACCAAATTTTAGTTTAAGCCCAATCTCTATATCCATTATAATTCTAATTAAGACTAACTTAATTAGCATAAATAATTCTTATTACTTAAAATCTCGTCAAATCATTAAAACCAATTTATTGATTTTCTGACAAATCGCATTCCTGATTATGTAATTATGCGATTACGTCTAAATTTTGCAAACTTAGTATCGCTATTATATCGCGTCCCGATTATTGCCACGTTGGTCACTAAGATCATACAATAGTTCGTAAAATGTAATTTAATTGGATCGCATCCAATTTCACAATATTACATTTTATTTTCATTCATTTCCGGAATTTTCCAAACCAAAATTTTGTAAATATTTTCATGCAGAATAATTTGTTACAACTTCCAACAATTTTGCCAAATCATACCTTTAATTAAGAAATAAAATTTCTTTCCAAGACTAATTTTCCGGATTTCATCGTTGATTTTGTTAAAACACATTAGTACTTCAACGATTAAATCATTAATCCCAAAAGAAAAATATTTCTTGATTTTAGGATTTATCGAAGAAAGAATTCAAAATTCAATCTTTTACGCTCGCGAATCTCGTTTGCGAGCATTTAATGATTTGCACTATCTATAACGAATATAGAATAACTCTTTACTATATAAACTAATTACATAATAAATGCCTAATATGTATTACAACCACAATGTAATTTTATTAGAATTATATTTACAATAATTAAAATACATAATTTTAATTAATTATTCTATAACACATATAAAATTATGTCAAAAATTTAAACAAATTATACAATAAAGTTCTAATACCTCGTACAAGCTTATTGTAATTTTATTTGACCCATAGGTACATTTAAATTAATTAAAATACAAAATTTTAATTAGTTTTAAATGAAATAAATACTTCTGCCACACAAGAAAAATAAATAGTCAAAAGCGTAAAATTAAAAAGAAAAATGAACCTACTATGAAAAAAATAAAAAACTAATTGTTTTGGGGGAAGGAGTCAGAGTGGATTTGTTTGATATTTTAGGAGATTTTGAAGAAGCAAAATTTTTTTGCATGATATCAGATGTTGTTTTTAAAAAGATTACAAGTTTTAGCCATTTGAGAAGAGAGGTAAGCGAAAGAGAAGTATGAGAATTATGACAACACATAGAAGTTAGATGAACCTATTAGATTTAAAAAAAAAGGAAAGGATGAATGCAGGAGAAAATGTATAATGGAGGGGAAAGTGTAGAGACAAAAAAAGAGGGAAGAAAAAGATAATGGAATGAAATATGGAAGAAGTATGGGGGAGAACGAAGTGATGGAAAAGACACAAAAATTAAAAGAATGCCTCTATTGAAAGAAATGAGGAGGAAAGTGTGGAAAGAGATGAAATATCATTTGTATAACAATAACGAGCTGAACCATATAAATGAAGCGTGAAAAACAAGAAGTTAAAAAATTCAAAACACTGAGTAAAGACGATTAGAAGAATCTAGACATGGTTTGAACTTTGAAGAGAATGCAGTGAATCTAAAGAAAGAAGGCAACACATGGCTTGGACCAAAAGAAGAAGGCATGAAATGGGTTGGATTGAAGTGTACACAATATGAAATGAAAATAAAAGACAAAAGATTAAAAAATAAGTAAAGTCTGAAATTTTATACTTATTGATACAATATTAAAAAAAAAGACTGTATGTAATGTAATTAACCCTTTAAAACAAAAATTCATTGATCCACACCAAAAGTCATGATCTTCCATATCCAGTGGAGATTCTCCACACTCTATTTCTCTTGCTTCTCTTCTTGGTCATGTTTTTGTAAGGCATACTTGTGATGCTACACAGGCAAATACTTTACTCACGAATTGTAATCTTGTTAATATACAACAATGGAAGGTTTCTTAATACTTAATAAATTAAAATATTAGTTTAAAAGCTTATTTGATGGCTAAGATTCTACACACTCTGTTTCTCTTGCTTCTCTTCTTAGGAATATCAAATAACTAAGTAGAAATTGGATCTTTGAGCGTTTGTTGGTGTATATGACCTTTCCTATCCAATTGAGAAAGATTTTGTCTTTTGTGTCGATGATCATAGAATTGAATCAACCAAAGAATATATTGACCAGGCTCTTTATTATTGAATTTTCATCCTCATTTAATCTTTGCTATTGTTTTTAATTATGTTTTGTTTAATTTCAGTCATTTTATTTTATTTTGAAGCAAACTCCTCATAAAAACAACTTTTAATCATTTTAGTGTTCTTGTTTTAACTTTCAAATAGTTAATAAATTGGTCTCTGTAGATTCGACCACTTTCGCTGTACTCTGTAAGTTCTCAGAATGGGTATTTTTAATTTGTTAGTCTACATAACTATCAAATTTTTGGTGCCGCTACTGGGGACCAGTGTCAAATTAATTATTTGATTGTTTTTGTTGTTTATTTGATTTAATTTTGTTTAATTTTCATGTTTTTGTGCAGGTTTTCAGGGCAACCCTATGACGTCATGCCCATGACGTGGATGATTTTCCCACAGTTCACGATTTTTCACTTTTATTTTTTTGTGTTAGAATTTTTTTTAATTATGTTTTATTGCAATTGTCTCATTCAAGTTTCACCTTTTTTGTGTTATTTGTTTGTATATGTGTAGTTCTACTCTTGCAGAAGATCTCAAATTCAATCCTGAAATTGAGAAAATTGCTAAATTCTTACAAATGCGAACTAAAAAAAGAAACCATCAGGTTGCTAAGAAAATTTTTTCTTATAACACACTTGATTCAGACACATAAATGAAGCAAAATTTGTAGGAAGATACGATGAATGATAATCCTGATCAAAGGAGGTGCAGTTCCAGCACAGAAGAAGAAGAATGTTGAACCCACACTCTAGGAGTTAGCTCAACCACCTGTAAATCAACAACATATATGCATTTAGTATCAGTCTCTACAAGTAGTTTTCAAATATTAATCTAGTGTCATTCAATTATTACCTAAGTTTCATGGTTTGGAAGATGAAGACCCACACAAGCATTTGGAGCAATTCTATATAGTCTATCAATGTTTTTGACCACAGGGAATTGATGAAGATCAGGTCAAGTCGAGAGCTTTCCCATTTTACTTGGAGGATATAGCACAAGATTGGCTATACTATCTAGCATCAGGATTAGTTTATACATGGATAGAGATGGCACACTTGTTCCTTGACAAGTACTTTCCTACTTTAAAAGCTGCTAATTACAGGAAAGAAATTTGTGGTGTTAAGCAGAATGAGTAAGATTCCTTTTGCATGTATTGGGAAAGATTTAAGAAGTTGTGTGTAAGATGCCCTCATCTTAGAATCTCAAAACAATTATTAATTCAACACTTTTATGAGGAATTGTTTTCAGGAGATAGAGGTATGTTAGACAATGCTAGTGGAGGAGCAATAGTTAATAAAACACCATGAGAATCTCGGGACTTAATTACCACAATGTCAATAACTACTCAATAGTATGGTCCAATGAGTTCCAGACATCATAGTAATGTGAGACGTGTTAATGAGGTAAGTGCATAATTCAATGATTCTAGACTTAATGAAACAACCTCTTTATTAAAACAAACTATTTTCTTGTTAATAAATTGGCTACTAATCAAACATAAAAGGTGCAAGTTTATGGTATTTGTACTATGCAGGAACATGCTATGGATGAGCGTCCAAATTTACAAGATGATGTCGTCACCAAAAATTTTAATATTGTGTAGGATTATGGAGGACAAGGAGAAAGGAGACATGACCCATATTCAAATACATACAATACATGTTGGTAAAAACATCCAAATTTCAGTTATAGCAATACCTAAGCGGCATTAAATCCATCAATTCAACTTCTTCGACAATAACCGCAACAATCCCAGTTGGAAGATAGAGTACAATCGCTTAAAGAGATGATGGTAAATATCATATGGCCAACTCAACAAAGCCAACTTAATAATAAAGAAACAAAAGAAGAAGCAAAGGCACTCCAATCACAAGTTTCTCATTTAACAACTTCTATTTCAAAACTTGAATCGCAGGGTAGGTTACCATCACAACCAAAGGTTAATCCCAGACAAAATGTTAATGCAATTACACTCTAAAGAGGAAAAGAACTTGAAATTTTGACAAAAGAGCCAAAAATTGCAAACCAAAAGTCATAATATTGACGTTATGGGCACGACATCACAACAAATGCTACCAATATGCCACTGTCAGTGCATCAGAGTGGAACTGAGCCTCTTCATAGGCATGACATTGGCTAGGATGTAGATAAGGGTGCTATAAGGATTTAGTACAAACAATCAAATAATTGCCCCTTTGCCCAATAAGCTGAAAAGAAAGGTAAAATAGACGAAGATAAAGACATACTAGAAATTTTCAAAAAGGTGGTCATCAATATGCCATTTTTAACTGCTTTATTCACTCTCTAGGGTATGTATGCTTATTTAAGGAACTATATTCTAATAAGGTTAAGTTGCATGGAAATGAGAGAGTTCTTATTCGTGAAAATGTATCTATCATTATTCAAAAGAAATTACCTAAAAAATGAAAGAATCTGGGTATGTTTTCTCTACCTTGTTCTATTGAGAGTCAAAATGGAGAGAGCTATGTGTGATTTAGGTGCTTCTATTAATGTTATGCCTTTTTCTATTTATAGTTCTTTGAATTTAGGTCCTTTAGAGCACACAAGCGTAATTTTACAGTTGGTTAACATATCTAGCGTTATTCGGAGGTTGTATTGGAGGATATTTTGGGGAGAGTTGATGATTTAATATTTCCTACTGATTTCTTTTTTTAATATGGAAGAAGATTGTGAGGGGGTAAGAACATGTTGATATATGCTTTGGATGAATGTAATGATAATATGTTATCATTTTTGGGACAACTATCTTACTACTTTAGCTTTAATTCTTAACAATCTTAAACTGTCATACTAATTGTTTTCTCTTCTAAAATAATTATGGGAAGGTTGTGCTCATAATGCATTACATGAAAGTCATTTAGTTGTAACATCATTTCCTAAGTCATATTACAATTCAAGTTATATATTTCCTTGTAGCCTTTTTTAGATGTGAAACCTTGATGGCATGTGTGTATAATAATCTATTAAATATTTTTTGCATGAAAATAGGACTCACTTCTAATTGTGTATGCTTGTCATTCACTACCTTTTGTATGCATACTTATGTTTTTATTTGTTTTATTTTTTTAGACTTTTTATGTAACATTGAGGGCAATGCTGGTTTTAAGTATGGGAATGCAAAACATAATTATATTTTATGTATTGCATCATAGTTTACATTTTTTAGTCCAATTTTTCCTCACTGCTTATGTTTTAATTTTAATTTTATGTTCTTGCACTGTGTTTGCATTTGCATTCATCATATTTTTAACTTGCTTTTTTCTTTAATATTTATATAACATTGAGGACAATGTTAGCTTTAAAGTATGAGAATGTAGGTGTGTTTGCATCATGTATGCTTTCATTTTATCCATGATGTTTTCATTGTAGTTTGAAAAAAAATGTCTCTTTTCATTCTGTTTTATGTGTTTTTCATAATTGTGTTTTTCATAATTGTGCTTTAGATACATGTCATGCACCTATTTAATATACCTTTACTTAGAAATCTTGTCTTCTTTTAAAAAAATTGTTGTTTTTTCAAAACAAAGTTCTTTAGCATTTTACTTTGAGAGTGAATGCAATTTAGCTATCTTTGATGATTTTAGAGCTAGTATAAGTATGGAATAACAGCATGTGTGCCTCAATTTAAGAAAAAAATAGTTTGAATTTTTCAAAACTTGCATGATTATTAATTAAACCAAAGTCTACTTTTAAGCACAACACAATTTCATTTTGTTGTGTTATGAATGGATACTTATGCTTAGTTCTTGGCATTTTGGATATGAATTAGAATTGTTGCTATAAAGTGGTAATGTTTAATTACTTGTGTTTTTCACCTCTAAGAATAAATTGTATGTTAATTTTATGCTTTCAGATAAATTATTTGCTACACTCAATCTTAAAGGGTCTTTAAAACTACTCCAATGTCCTAAAGGATAAGAGTATGCAAAGCAACTTTGGAATAAGGCTCACAATAGCAAGGGAATATCTATTAGTGTCCACTTTCGCACCTACTAATGAATACCTTGAGAAGAAAATAGAGAGACTAAAAATTGCATAAATGATGAGGAAAATAGTAAAATATAAAAAAGAAAAAGAAAAGGAAAAAGAAGAAAAAAATTATATATATACATGTTTTTGCGTGCTTTGGTGGAAGACTTATATGTATTATTCACATTTCTAATATATAACAACTTTTCTTGATCTTGTCTTGCTTGCTAATGATGATAGCGTAGTTGATTTCATTCTGCTAACAATATGTATATTGATACACACACACACACACACAATTTGGGTTGATCGTCATGATTATGCAATGCTTTATAATTATTTGTTTATGTTTTGTTTTAGAGTCATGATATATGTTATTGTTATTTGTACATACTTACAGTTTACCTCTAAGATTTGTTAAGTTGATTTTTTTCTCCTGGCTGTGAATTGTTAAGCTTATTCATAAGACAATATTTTAAATTTTATTGTATTTAAGGAAGAGCAAAAGCTAAGTATGGGAAAGTTTAATAGCTTGTATTTTGTGCATATTTTATTAAGTGTTTTACATCACTTTGCATGATGATGATGATGATGATGATATATATATATATATATATATATATATATATATATATATATATGGGAGTTAATGTTGTTGATTATGAATGATCTTTAGGATTGATTGCCAGTTGATATTGTGTATTTTAGGTTATAATAGTTTCACATGGTCCTTGCTTAATTAACACGGGCATTGTGCTTAACAGAATAGGGGGCGTGCTAGATCAACATAAGGTCGTGCTCATAGGTGTGTTAACTAACACGCGTTGTGTTCTAATCGTGCCTCAGGCCATGTTGTACAATGTTTGTACAGAAAGTGATGTATGTTTTGTATATTAATATGGAATGACACGTATAGTTATCGAGAATATAAAATATAAAGAATGAAAATCTACGCACTATTAAATAGTAATGTGAATAGTAACTATATGATTAATATGCCAATAAGGTTAGGGTGTTTCAACTAAGGATGAAAATCTATGCACAATTTATGTACATTATGTCTGGGAAAAATTACATTAATCTTGGAGAACTCAAGAAACCCAAATCTATAGGTAGGGCCAAATAATTCAATTTACTAATGAGTAACATATGTTCGTTGTAAAGGTAACATACATTAAGGCCAGACACATCATGTTACGGTTAAGTAATGTACGTTCAGGTAAACATCTAACATATGTTAAGGCTAGATAAGTCACGTTTGACGAAACAAAAACTGGGAGAGAAATTAATATACATTAATGACATTCAACGTATGTTAATGAAGATAATGTATGTTACAAAACATAATGACTAGTTTTAAAATGGAGAGTAATGGCTCTATTTTTGTGTCTAACATCTCAACAAGCTAAAGAAGGGTATGAATACCTCTAAGAAGCTTAAAATGATAGTGGAACATATGGAAAACATTTACAAAGATCAAATTCATTAATCTTGAGAAAACCACTTTGCTTAAAAGTGCATTCTTGGTTTCAATAAAAAGTTTACAAGGTTTATGCTCAGCAACAAAATCAAAATCATAATGTTTGAATATATTTCATAAACAAAGTGAATCCTCCAACCTTGTCGTGTATAACACCCTAATCTAATTAGCATGTTAATCATATAATTAACATATTAATTAACTCATAAATAGAATAATTAAAAAACTTTTCATATAATATTGTTACTTTACTATTTTTGTTATTTATGTTTTTGTTATTTATATACTATTCATTCACTCATTATAAATTATTTTAACACATTAATATACAACACGACTTGAGGCACCACTTAGAACACAACATGTCAATAGGCATGACCTTTGTGTTATACTAGCACGCTCTTTGTTCAATTGCAATATGATGCCCATGTTGTTAGGCATGGATCGTTAGCATCTATTGTATTTAAAAATAAATTGAATATAAACCTACAATAAATCCAACATATATTTAATATCACATAATATAAACTCAAAATCAACCATACATACGTACTGATTATCAAAATTCAACTTAACCCAATCTAACATTTGAATATCTATATATGAATCTATCATATGTCATATAATCATATCACACACATAACATGCAAACATCTGTCTATACATATCTATAAGTCAATATGTCTGGTTATAGAGAGAGAGAATGTTGAGGAGTGGTAGAGACCCACCTTCGATAAAGTCTAAAATTTAGCTTCTAGGTTTCTATCTAAACCTAAAATCTAAAATATACAGATCGTACATTGGTGACTTGTGAGCTTAGTGAGTAGTCATTTCATAAGTAACTTATCAATTCATATTTTTAACTGATACTATAAATATAAAATTTGTATATACGTATGTGTATGTATATATATTATCGTTTAATAAGATAAACTGTATTAATTCAGGTTTCATTTGATCTGTAATCTGGAATCAATATAATTATCATATAATTTGTGTTAATTCATGTTTCACTGCATCTGTAATATGTATTAATTCATATAATATGTATAAACACCACATGTAAATATATAGTAAATATCCACCCGTCGTTTACAATATCCACCCGTCCTATAGAAATCTAATAGTCCTCTATAATAACCCATACCATCATATATCCTGTACACAAGTTCAACTGTCCTGTACAATAAACTTTAAAAGTCCACTCATCCTTTATAATATTCAACTATAAAAACCGAGGTAATTAGATTTGGCTGACTTTACCACTGGTCGAGCATGACTCCATTAAAATCCAAATGAAAAATTAATGTATTAATTAAAATTTAAATTAATAAAATGGAGAAGTAGAAACAAATTGTAGAGATGTCGTTAATTTTTTATGTAGTTTTTAATGTGTCAAATTAAAAAGAGAATTTCGTACACTAAGTATAAGTATTGTAATATCTTAAACGAGAAAAATAAAAATAATTGAACTCAGATTAATTGTAATGTTATCTTCAACAGGACAATTTTACCAGGTTAACATAAACCTATCTTAATTTTACTAAATGCCTAAAATTTCTCCATACATTGAAATGATATCCTACTCTCACTTTTCATATAGAATTGTTTTTAGTATACATGTTACATGTAGATTCAATTTTGATTTTTCATTCCAAAAAATGTCCCTCTCCCCTTCATTCACGCCCCCACTTCTAGGGGTGCACATGGATTGGTTCAGGTAAGTTTTTTCATCGAACCGCCAACCGAACCGATGAGTTCGGTTTTTCTTTAGTGAAATCTATATTTGAACCGTCTTTTGGGTAAACCGTTTGGTTCGGTTAACCGTCAGATCGGTTCGGTTTGGTTCGGTTTAATCGGTTTTGTTATAAATTCACTAAAATAATTTATTTAGATTTTTCATTTATTAAATCTAACATATCATACTTGTCATAAAACTACATATATGTATTGTATTAATTTGTTTTGTTTGGGCTTAATAAGCAACCAAAAAAAAAATATATATATATATATATACACACATATATATATACACACATATATACACATATATATACACATATATATACATATATATACATATTTTGGTTCGGTTCGGATCGATTTGGTTCTTCAATTTACCAAACCGTAACCGAACCGTTCAAATCAGTTTTTTAAATTCCATATCTATATCCATCCATTTAACATCGATTTTAACATCGGTTCGGTTAGAATCGGTTTGGTCGGTTTTTCTGTTCGGTTTGGTTTTTGTTCACCTCAACAGCATATCTCTCGCTCCATTTTCTTTTTTTCGACGCCATAATCTTTTATCTCCACCGTGACTCCCTTCTCATCTTTATGTTTTATTCTGCTAAACAACCCACACAAATGTCCTCCACTCTCCTTCCTTAGTTTGTTTACTTCATCTCCGACCATCAGAATCGTCTAATCACTTTCCTCTGTATCTTGTTCTCAAGATAAGAATTGACACTTCTTTGATCATTGCCCATGGATTTTATATTTTGTTAATAAAACAATGACAACATTTAACCATGGCAGTTTTCTTGGTTAGTGTTCTCTCCTCTAAATCTGTATGTTACCTTGGTTTTGGTCCTTTATTCCTATACAAAGGTAAACTATCGAGTGTGTATTCTCTTTTCTCTTCTCAATTCTCTTTGCTCGACTTAATCGATATTATGCGCTCATTATTTCAGATATATTTTTTTTTGGCTTAAGTCTAAAAGAAAACTAACTCTTGCTCAATCCAATTATGTTGTTACAGAAAATAAAGGTATAATTGTGCATTGGTAATTGTGGGTTTGTGTGTAGTGGAGGTTTGGTATTGAGTGAGGATGGAATTGGGGATCGGTTCAAGGAGGTTGGTGGGGTTTTATGGTTTGATTAAATGGAACAAATGTGGTTGGGGTTGATTTTGTTATGATGGTTGAGAATAAACATGTTTGGTATTGGTGTAGGTGATATGTTAGAGCATTCCCAACAATATCCTCAACATACTCTCTAGTTTATTAATCTTTTATTTACTCTTTAATTTAATTTAACCTCATTATAATTTATGTAATATTAGTCTCCTTAAAAGAATAATGTGTACAAGTTAGCTAGTATTATGGGGTTCGTGAAATTAATTATGTTAGGGATGGTTTTGTTAAAATGGTTATAGTGGCAACTAATAATGTGGATTTGTGAATAAAAAGTTAAGTTTCACCTAAATAAAATTTTAGTATGAAAAGTCGTGAATAAGAGCAATTTATTTTGCTACATCTTCGATTCATTCTTTCATATAGGAAGTAATGCAGTCATAACATGCAGGCTTGCCACAATACTTATTGAAGTTCTTTAACTATATTGCAGTATGCACTAGGTATTATTGTGGCACGCAACTACTCCAGATGTTGAACGGGACTAGAAGAAGATAGGAGCGCCAGGTGAGTATGATTGCAGCTTCAAAACACATGATTGTGTTTTTTAAAATCCTATTATATATGTTTTTTGTGTACATTGGATTCAACTAAATTTAAAATTTGTTGTGTGTTTTAATCAACTCATCTAAGAGGATATACTTTGAATAATAAATCTATTTATTTTGTGTGATTAATTTGATTCTATGTGATAGGACGACTAGGTTACTTGGTTCATACTAACACTTTGGCAAAATGTTCTGTTCTGAGAGGAAAATATTCTCATCTATTTATATATGCTAGAGATTATGATCATTGGTACTCCTTTATATGTGCTATGAGATTACAATCCTTAGTACTCCTTTTGTATGTGCTATGAGATTACAATTCTTAGTAACTCTATTTATATGTGCTATGAGATGACGATCCTTAGTACTCTATTTGTATGTTCTACAGATTACGATCCTTAGTACTCAGTTTTGTATATGCTCTAAGATTACGATCCTTAGTATTATATTATATTCTGTAGTTTTAAGCCATATTATATCTGTAACGCCCCAAAAAATTAGTTCATTTAAATTAAAAATAATAATTATGAATAAGAACAAAATGTATTAGCGGGAAGCGAGTATTGAGAGAAAATACAAAGAAAGAGAATCACTATAAGTAATCATTTATTGAGGATATTGGGAGATTATAGAAAAGTATGATTGAGGATCTGATTATAGAGTGTAATTTTTGTAAGACTAAGATTAGCTCTAGAAGGGGGGGTTGAATAGAGCTAATGAGGTCTGAGAATTTTTGTGGAAAATAAAAATAAAATGACACACAATATAGAGTGGTTCGGATCAAACACCTACTCCACTACCTAAGTTCCTCACTTAGGATTTTGACCAACTCTTTCTATTACCTCACAGGATTTTCCTTACACACTTGACTTACGGTTCAAGCTACCTCACAATACTTAACAGAGTTTGAATCTTATTCTTGACATTTACAGCTCATTTTTAGCAACAAACCATAATAATATCATGCTAAAATCATAGATATTTATGAATCAATTTGTGTGACAAAACCTGGCTTGTTAGCATGTAAAAATATCCTTCGTAAAAATATAATGAACACTGCAAAATATATATGTTGATCGACAAACTTACTTTTGGTCGATTAACCAAGTTTAT
>CANYCX010294736.1:0-13417 GCA_948193385.1 Breynia disticha f. nivosa
GTATAACTCACACAATTATTTGTCTGCAACGCTCGGCAGGTCAGTAGAGAGATATTTTAGATTGTGCATAGGTGCAGCTCTTGGATTTTGGAGTTTTTTTGTTTACAAAAAGGAAGACCAAGGTGCAGTGTATACTCTAGACTAGGACTCTGATTGTACATGACAATGTTGTATTAATATTTCATACATTTTGTTGGTGTTATAACTGAAAATGGATTCACTTGGAATCTAGTTTCTTTTATAACCTAAAAACATTTTGTAAAGATATTATGTTTATAAGTATGAAAGTTTGAAAAAAATTTAGTTTGGAAATGGATTTGATTATATTTTATTTTATTTTTATTTAAACTTTGATTTCCGGGTTTAAGTATTGTCTGTAGGAGGGAAGTTATATGCAGATAATATTTAAATTCGGGGTTCACATTTAATACTTTGTACATGACTATGTTACATTCTACATGTAGTGTATTTTGACAGGTTATTATAGAAATATGAACGTTCAGTATCTTATTTTTGTTATAACCGATTTGATTGTAAATGGATTTGGATACATTACATGTTTTTGTAAAATTTTTGAATTATGTTTCAAAAGCTAGCTTGATATATATATATATGTTTATCATTAACATTTTATACTACTTATTTTATTTTATCCAAAGATTAAAAAAAATTGATTTCCGAGTTTGAATATCATTTGTAGGAGGGAAGTATACGCAAGTGATATTTAAATTATGGGGTCACATGGAATGACAATTGTGAAGCGAGTTTTAGAGAACTGAAGAAGAGGTTAGTTAAGGCTCCTGTTCTGATGTTACCTTCACAGGAAGGTGGTTTTGTTGTTTATACAGATGCTTTTAGAGCTAGGTTAGGTGGAGTATTGATGCGGCAAGGCAGAGTTTTTGCATATACTTCTCGACAGTTACGACCGCATGAGACTAACTACCCGACACACGATCTGGAGTTAGCAGTGATAATTCATGCTTTGAAGGTTTGGCGACATTACCTATACGGTGAGACTTTTCATATATTCATTGATCATAAAAGTCTTAAGTATATTATGACACAGCGAGAGGTGAATGTTTGGAAGAGGCGGTGGATTGAGTTGTTGAAAGATTACGAATTCACAATTCAGTATCATCCTGGGAACGCGAATGTAGTCACTGATGCACTTAGCAGCAAAGAGACAGGGGATGATGATTCAGTTACCTATAGAGCAGAGTCTCTATTTGCTTTGCGAGAGTTACAAGTGCAGTTGAGTTTGGTCGAAGCTCAATTGTTGGCTAATATTCGTGTTAGATCTCAAATGAGAGATATAATTGCTGAGCATCAGAAAGAAGACGATCATCTGATGCACATTAGGAAGAAAGTAGAGCGAGGAAAGGTACCTACTTTACACTAACTTGATGATACCGTAGTATTGTATTATCGGGATAGATTGTGTGTTCCAGATATTGCAGAGTTGAAGAACGAGCTGATGATAGGAGCTCATTCTTCTCCTTTAGTAGTTCATCCTACTACTACCAAAATGTACCGGGATTTGCGATAGCTGTATTGGTGGGTACATATGAAGCGAAAGATAGCAGAGTTTGTTGCTAGATGTCTCCAGTGTTTGTAGATAAAAACAGAACATCAGGTTGCGACAGGTAAATTGTGATCGTTAGATATTATAGAGAGGAAATGGGAGAAGATCACCGTGAATTTCATTATTGGTTTACCGAGGACGTTTAGACGTCACGATACTATCTGGTTTATTGTGGATAGACTAACAAAATCGGCTCATTTCTTAGCTATCCGATAGGACGGTACGTGGGGTAGGCTTGCTGATTTATACGTTGCTGAGATTGTTAGATTACATGGTGTCCCTACTTCGATTGTGTCTGATCGTGATCCTAGGTTTACATTGCAATTCTAGTAGAGTCTCCAGCATGTGATGGGTACTCGTTTGAGGTTTAGTACGGCTTTCCATTAGCAGACTGATGGTTAGTCGGAGAGGATGATTCAGACAGTTGAGGATATGTTACGAGCATGTATTCTGGAGTTTGGTGGTAGTTGGGACGATCACTTACCTTTGGTTGAGTTTGCATACAATAATAGCTATCATTCTAGTATCGAGATGGAACCATATGAGGATTTATATGGGAGATGGTGCAGGAGTATAGTTTACTGGGATGTTGAGGGTTTGCAACACATTGAGGGACTAGAGTTGGTTCAGCACACCCTGGATAAAGTGAATGTTGTGAAACGATGTATGCGAGCATCTCAGGATCGTTAGAAGAGCTATTATGGCTGACATCATCGAGAGATAGAGTATGAGGTCGGCGAACGAGTTTTCTTACGAGTTTCACCTTGCAGAGGTGTGATTCGATTTGGGAGACAGGGTAAGTTGAGTCCTATGTATATCAGACCGTATGATATTACAGAGAGAGTGGGTCAATTAACATATCGATTAAGGTTACCAGCAGTGTTGTCCCAATTACACGATATATCCATATTTCTATTGTTGAGACGGTACCGATCAGATCCTAGCCACGTGTTGAGTACTCCAGAGACAGAGGTATCTGAGGAGTTGACGTGCGAGGAGGAGCCTATTGAGATATTAGATAAACAGGTGACACAGTTGAGGAATCGAGAGATTCTGATGGTTTTTTTGAAGTGGAGTTTTCATTCACCAAAAGAAGCGACTTGGGAGGTCGAGTCAGATATGGAACGTCAGTATCCATATCTGTTTCTTGGTTCTGCGATAGATCATTGAGGTACATTTCGATTCTAGACTTCGATATTGAATGTTACGATCTAGATTTGCTTCTAAGTTCCTTGATTTGAAATTTCGGGGACAAAATTTTCTACTAGGGGGAGAATTTTAACATTCTGGGAATTTTTAGTCGTAAATTATGATAAAGAAGTGTTTACACATCAATATATAAAGGTTGATTAAAGGTCAATATAAGGTTGACACAAAACGATCGAAGAAAATCAGAGAAATGTTGGAAATTAGAAGTACCCGTAGTGGAAAGGGAAGTATAGGTGGTCGTTACCACCACACGTAGTTCACAATCCACCACAGGTGGATTGCTGCTTTATTGAAAAAAATATAAGTTTACGAAGTATCGAGAAACTAAGCTATACTTTCAATTGCCAAACATTCTCAGAGCAAAATACCATCAGGGGAGGCTGAAGAAAAAGGGTTTTGATAAGAGAAAGTGATTTTGGTTGATTTCTTTTCCAATTTCTCATCCTAAGTTAAAGGTAAGATAGATGAAGGTTTACGTAAGGTTGATGTTTGGTTGTTTGCTGAGTTATATGGTGGTTTTGTGATGAGTTCTTTGCTGGAAATGATGAATATGAACTGATATTGATGGCTTATATATGAGGGAAATGTTAGGATAGTTTTGGAGGAAGAAAGGTTGATTAAAGAGTGGAGAACTTAGGGTTTGCTTAAGGTTTACAAATGGTTGATGCTGGAAGTTAGAATGGTGTTGAATTATTATGGTTAAATTGATATTGATGCTGGAATTATATGTTATTGAGTGACGTAGAACTTAATGGAATCATAGAATGAGTTTGGAAGAAGAATTCTTAAATGTATGGATGGAGTTTAGTATGGTTAAGGTATAAGTAAAAGATGATAAATGGTTGACTTAGAGTTGGTAATGCTTGTTTTGATTCTTTAATGAATGTGTGAATACTTAGTTAATTCCTTGTATGTTATAAATGACATACATGAGGATCCTGACAGTTTTGGAGTGGATTTTAAGGTGTGTTGCTTATAGATTTTTGTTTGTTTAGAGGTAAGTGTTCTTACGCTTACATATTGCTTTGTATTATGATTTAGGCATCTTTCTATTTAGATAGAAATGGCCTATAATGAAATGTTGAGTTTGCTATATGAATCATAGTGAATATGATTGATATGAAATGGAATTGAATGAATTGAGGAATGTATGTCTTAAATTGACATATGGCTTATTGATGTTGATTGATACTTTGTTATGATTGATTCTTAGTACATTGATACCAAGTTTGTTTATTTGATTATATGCTTGGAAAAGCTTATTATGGATGATATGTACTATGTTTGATATGTTATTTGGAACATTGATATGATTCGATTATGTGATTGTTTGGCATGTCATTGTACTTGCCTTACTGTTCATTTTTATGAACTTTATTTGATTGAGTTTGGTATCTTCTGATTGATATACTGACGTTTGGTTGATATATGTTTGGTTAACATGCTCCAGATTATTTATTTGATATTCATACGAGATTGATATATGAGAAAGCATATGATTGCTAAATTGAGCATACGTGATTGAGATTGCGAGATTGTGATATATGAATGCATTGATCATTCATTGTGTTGCATAATTGTGTGACAACGAGATATGAGAACAGGCTGGGCCTGATGATTCTGGACGAGAGCTCGATGCCGGTTTGGGACCGATGATTCCGAGAGAGATCTCGATGATGTACTGGGTACGATGTCGGTCTGGGACCGAGGTAAAAAATGATATGAAAAGAAAAGAAAAGAAAAAACAAGAAAGACATCGGGGTAAACATTCGCATGTACTTTCATAGCATTCAAATGCATTTGATTCGCACTCATTCATAACATAGTTGATTTGTGTTATTGATTATGGATTCTTATTTATTGTGGATACTTGTGTTTATAGTTGTGTTATTCGTATGAACATTGCTTATTGTTCTGTTTCATTTGTATTCTGGTTGTTTGATTCTTATGAAAAACCAAAATGAGATTTGATAATAATGTTTTGAGATGATTTTGAGTTGGTATTGATACAAGATATGACTTATGTCTGAAATGATTATGTGATATGATAGAGTTGTTTGATTAGGTTAGAGGAGAATCATATCTCGAGTTGGGATATTGATTGTCCCTATGCACATTTAAATTATACGAAGCAATTATACTGTAAGATGTTTACTGAGTATTGTAAAACATACTCACCTTTGTTTATGTGTCTAAATGATGTGCAGGTCGCAGATAGCTGCCACTGGATCAGAGCTGCAGTGATCTTTACATCGTATAGCTGTTGTTAGCGGTCGAGCTCCATTCATATGTTTTAGGTGCTTCCATTTTTGACATTGTACATATTGTATAGTTTGTATAAATGTTTCTATTTTGAGTTTAAATGTTTTCAAACTTCTTTTACTGTTTCTGCTGTAAAACCTTTTATGTTACGAATGTTTTGGGCGCGAGATGTTTATGAAATGATATTTCATTTTCTCTCTCCTCTTATTTTCTGCTGATTTCACTCTGATATTATTATTATTATTTAAGAATATGATTTTCCAGGTTAAACAGATTTGAAAAATGAGCTTCACATATAGGGCCATGTCCATGGGACATATTACATTTCCATGAGCCATGTTATAGACCTAGCTACAGACCGAGTTGTATATTCTTGTATGCCACTATAAAAAAGTTTTTCATAGATTATTAGTAGGTGAACAATAATAACATGTTTAAATAGATAATAAGTTTGAGATGTTTTATTATAACGCTTTTTAGCACATAAACAATCTCAAATTCATGGAGAATTAGAACCCATTTTGCCAATTTCTAGAAATAATTGTTTTTGACATGATATGTATGATCGGATCTAAACGAGAGATTATTCTAATGGCGTGAGCTTGCAAGTTATGTTTTTATGAACCCTAAATTTGTAAAACTTATTTTCGAATAAATAATGATTTTGGCAACCATTTATTTTCCTTTTTAAATATAGAATTATACGTGAGTAGAGAAACGAGAAATATGGTTTTCAAACCATTTAACAAAGACCAATGTCTATCGTACACACAATAAAAGTTAAATGCAGAAGCTATGGGAAAATGATTTACATGCAATATTTATAAATCATGTCTACACTAAAATTCCTATAGGCCTACAACATAAACAAAATCCCAAAATTAGGATCTCGACCCTCTCCAATATCGCACCGCTTAGCCTTGTAGAAAACATAGTCCTGTTACTAATCCCTATCACTCTGAACACATTACACAAACACACATGAACGTGAGTAACTAAATAACCAGTATGTACACTTATTACACTTACGAAGCTAGTTAATTCCTAAGTACTCATTGGTAAGGTCTTTTAGGTGCTTTAGTTGCAAGGGAAATCATCCTAGATCATTAGCTTACTTTAGATATGCATTAGTACATTACTTCGGGTCAAAACTAGCTTTATGGTCAAAATTAACATATGCTTAACGTAGCCATAATGTACGTTATTGATAATCCAAATTTATAGATATCCAGACTTTGAATAACGTATGTTACCTATATAGTAATGTATGTTATTCGTATTTAACGTACGTAATTTCACAAAATAACGCATGTTAGTGACATTTCTTTCTAAACAAAAACTTTTGGATCAACTAGACATTAAGGTAACGTACGTTAAAATCCACTTTAGCGTACATTATTTCATTCCAGAACCCCTCCACACACATTTTAGTTAAGTCCAACACATACACAGTTCATAGAACATCTCAATATATCAAACCAATCATTTTAAGCTCTCATTTAGAAATTTCATACAACTCTTAACCATAACATAACACCAATAATGAAGAACCTATTCATATCACAACCATGCACGTATACAACACGCATTCATCATTTATCATATCCATTCCACGATTAATTTAAATTCCTTTCCCACAAATAAGCAACAAGATACCGACCCCACATACAAATCATGCAACTCACAGATTATCGTCTCACAATAAGCATTTATTAAGTCTACATACTTATATTAATCCAAGAGCATGAACCACATATTGCCTTCATTAACCATTCAATTAACATCCAACATACATTATTCATTTTATTTATAACCACATATCATATTCCTCATTATAATTATCAAACCACCAACCAAACAAGATCATAAACATTCGATATAACTCATACAAGATCAAATCCTAATCATTCCATATAACACATACAAGAGAACATGTTGATCAATCACAAAGCCATACTCATATCATACCAATAGTCCACATGAGTTCATTTCCATGCAACTGATATCATGTATGCATAATGAATGCAAATGAAATTCTAATGCATTTTCCACACAAATGCCCTGAGGTCTCACAATAATCCACAAACTAGAGAGCTCTCACCCTATTTTCATCCAAGAGATATCTTTGTTTTCATTATGGGTAAATCTCCCTTTTCATTCAATACTTCGAGCTCTCGCTCATTTTTTCCTCGGGTCTAGATCGACATCGAGCTCTCGCTCGAAAGCTCTTTGCATTAGGGCATTTCCCTTCTTTAACTCAATAAAAAAGGAAAAGCTCTTTTGTTCACAATTGGGCTAATCCCTCATTCTTTTCACAAGGAAGACCATATCGCCTTCCTTTCCATTACATTAGGCTAATCCCTCTTTTTTATTCATACGGATAAACATCTCGCTTTCCCTTTTACCATCTTAAAGCAAGAACATGCAATCGTGCTCATGCAATGCCAAAACAATGACATTGATCATACATTACATCTATGAAATGCTCCAAATACTCACAACCATACAACAAGCACAAATCGTATATCATGCATATTAATAATAAGTGTCCTCAAAGATACATACATGCATTTAACGCGATTTCACACCACACCATCACATGCCCTAAGGCCACATTTGCATACAAGCAAGCACACATAATCACAACCAACATAATTACACATTTGCACATTTCATGCAAAATCACGCTTTCGCGGACTTAATCAATCGAAACTATGCATTATACCAATTCATTGTGTTTTAACAAATGAAATCAAGCTTTCATTCTACCACACATTTCAATAAATGTTGCAAGCCAAGTCTCGTCAAACCATTCAATACATTCGATTCCACAATAACATTATTAATCACAACACAACCAAACATCCATATATCCATCACTTCATAAGTACATTTCTAATGCATAAATCACACACAAGGCATTCCAAATGCTATTCAATCTTGCAAATTTTCAACACATTCCAACTCAAAACATTGAAACCATAATAGCTCATCACATAACACATTATATAACTTACTGACATTTAAGAAAGCTCATATCATTATTCAATCCATCAATAGATCATTTCCATAGAACCTTACTGTCATCATTTAGCATTCAATACATGCCTCACAAAATTCACACAAATTCCAAACAATCCACACCAAGTCATATAAGCAACCAAGTCAGTTTAATGACACATTTTCTCTACCATCTTAAGAAATGAAGAATTAATCAATATACTTAACATACAAAGGCAAAACCTACAATGGTAAGTGTCATTCGGTGCACTTATCTCGAACTCCGCAAATTGGCTCGTCGTTCAATTATAATTCAATTTCTTAATGTAACCTCTTACACAAATCATGACACATTTCATGTCATACACAACAGATTATAGTCATTTCATCATTTACTCTCCTAATTACTCAAAATCCCTAACTTTCCCCAAAAGCCTAAATTCCTCAATCTCTCTTAAATCCTCTGTTTTTAGGTTAAATGTTCATACATTTAGTAACTACTATGAAAACCTAGCAAAACCCTACCAATTTCTTCTTATTTTGCACAAATTTCACCATAGATTTAGAGATTTTACCTTTTCTCCCCTTTTGCTTCAAACCCTAGCTTTGGAGAAAAATCCAATAGAAGGATTCATTTATTGTTTTGTTGCTGAAATCCACGAGATGGTAGGAAGATATTGTGTTTAAAGAGCCTTAGGATTGGTGTTTTCGGGTTGAGAGAGTGTTTGAGAGGGTTGGGATATGTTTTGTCCCTATTGAGGCTATTTTAAGCCTTTTAATGATTCGAGTAAGTTTGAAAATTTAATGTAGGTTGTACAACATACGCTAATCTGGGAAATTTGGGAAGAATAACGTACGTTATTCTTCATGATAACGTACGTTACTCATTACACAACAAGAATAACGTACGTTATTCACAAAATAATATACGCTACTGAGGCAATTTTTGCTGTATTTTTTATTTCAAACTTTCCTTTTATCCCTGATGTACTAATTCTTATATATATATATATATTCTTCCAAATTAAATAAGACATTCTTCAGGGCATTACAGTTTTAGCTTCTTTATCATAAACATTAATGCTAAATAGATCTTCTTAATTGGAGAATAGTTGACTTCTACCCCACCATTATCCACTTAGGTAGTAAAGAGCATTCTCATTTCTTTTATTAATTTCTTGTGTGAGGAGCACACTTAAGGAACGTTCATCTGCAGCAATATATAGAACTAATGGCCATATTAAAATTGAAGCTTGTAACACATGAGTATTAAGCAAATACTCCTTGATTTTCTTCATGAAATTGCTATCTACATGTTTCATCCCATTCAAATGGAACATCTTTCTTCATGAGGCGATTGAAAGGTTGACACCAACTTACCAAGTTGGAAATGAACCAATGGATGTAAGCAATCTTACCATTGAGACTCTTCAATTCATTTAATTTCTTTGGTTTAAGCATGCCTCTTATTGTCTTTATCTTTGAATGATTGATTTCAATATGATGGACAATGAATCCAATAAACTTACCAGCACGACCACCCCAAATTTGAATTTAAAAGGATTCAAGTTAAGTTGAAATCTCCTCAGTCATTCAAACACTCATATTAAGTCTGCTAAATGTTGTATTTGCTTCTTAGACTTTACCACCAAGTCATCTACATAGCATTTAACATTCATGTGGAGAATATCGTCAAAAAATCCTCTGGATTTTATGTTGCTATGTAACATTGACATATTTTAACCTAAAAGGCATAACTCTATTATATATTCCTTTTGGATTTAAAAATGCAGTTAATTCTTCATCAGTTTCTTCCATACAAATTTGGTTATGACCAGACGATCCATCCATCACCAATAAAGTTTGATGTCCTATTGTAGCATCCATCATTAACTCTGGCATGGGAAATAGAAAATCATCATTAGAACAAACATTATTAAAGTTACAAAATTCCACACACACTCGAAGTTGTCCATTCTTCTTTCTCACAGAGAAAATGTTGGATATCCAAGTTGGATATTAACTTCTCAAATGCAACTAGCCTCAATTACCTTATTGAATTCAACCTCAATTTGTTGGATGAGCTCTGAGTGAAATCAATATTGTTGTTGCTTTATTGGTTATTCACTTTTCTTAACATCTAAATGGTGTATGGAAACTTTTGGATCTAGTCGTGACATCTCCTTGTAAGTCCATACAAACACATCCATGTATTCTCTCAGTAAGTTAATGTATGTATTTTCTTCATCTATAGACAAATTTTGTGGAAAAGAACAAGGGACATAGAGCGTATTCTGTGCTAAGATTTACTTCTTTTAACTCATTAACAACAAATTTATTTTCATCCTTAAAGGCTTATAGAGCTTATTATATAGGTTCATCTACATTTGGATCACTCTCTTTAGTGCCATCCTCATGCAATTCTTTTAGTTTAACTTTATCATCACTACCTTTTGTAGATGTTGATAATGGTGGACACACTTCATCTTTATGCCCCATTTTTAATGGAAATGTTGTTTATTGAGATGTGGAAGTCATCACTAGCCTCATCATCATGTGTTGTTGTTAATATAATGTGTGACTTTCCTCTTATTGTGTTGTTTTCTTTAGTCTCGTAACAAAGGTGACGTTTCGTTTAAGAAGGAATTGCACTTTGACTGTAATCATTTCTCATCTTAAATGCCTCGCTAGAATCACATCTTTCTATTTTTCTGCATTGGCATTAAGAGTCTTCATGCAGTAAATGATATTAACATTCTTGTCTACAAACTCAATGGTGAAAGGAGTACTTCTTTTCCCAATTCATTCGTGTATGGACAACTTAATTTCACCTAGCCTATCTAAGACTGCATTATTTAGATTGTTGATCCCCTCGTGAATCGATGTTCTTTTACATTTCATTTTGCGAAATAAGCATTTCAAATTCTGATGCTCTTTTAGGAGCGACTTCTGATTGATTGATTTCATTTCTCTTTATCTTTATCATCTACCTATTAAGTTATAATATATTGGCTGCATCTTTTTCATCTACCTCTGACTCTAAAAGTTTCATGTTTAAAATGTAGCTAATTCTTCACCACAACATATTATAGACATACTTGTTTGTATAAACAAAGGGTAATTGACATTTGACAATTTCGACATCAACTTTTCATTTAACATTGGAATTGAGGATTTTGGTGCATGCACCTGTCTTACTCCTTGCTCCATCTTCTTCTCCTTTTTGTACAATAAATGAGGAAGTGCTAAAAGAGGAGAACCAATAAGATTTTGTACATTAATCTTTAACTTGAACTTTGGCTCAAAAGAGCTCAACCCTTCAACATACTTAAACTTTTCTCTTTGCTCTATTTGTTTTCTTCCTTTTTACTCTCGACTCTTTAAATGTAACGCCCTCCATTTTTCGTAATTTTAGGATTTATGTGGAATATTTTATAAAAAAATAAGGATAAATTTTTCACGAAATGTATTTAATTAAATATTGGTGAAAAAGTGTGGAGTGTGTTAAGAATTAAAATTTTGTGAAGTCTGGTCAAACTGGGAGAGAGAAAGTTGGAAAGAAGGCCATATGTTGAGACGAGGGTAAAAATGTCTTTTCTGAATCTTATATATATATATACATGTATCTCCATCTCTTTACACACTCTCTCCATCACACGTTTCTTGCGTCCAAATCGAGAAAAATCCTGAAAACCCTAACCTAAACCCAAATCTCGACGATTCCTGGTGATTTGGAGTTGTAGGATCAATTGGAGAGCTTGACTTGGTGAGTTTTCTTTGAACTGGTTTCATAAATCACGTTTTTGTATGTCTCCATACTTTAGAATGCGATATTTCATTTATCTGAGTTCAGAATTGAGTAAAATTGGGTTTGTTGGATAGAGATGGATATGTAGTAACCATTAGTATTTTATTTTGAGGTTAATTTATGGTTTAGATTGATGAAATTGATGTTTTAAGTGGAAATGTCAAAAGTGACGTGAATTGGAAACTGAAAACCTAACTTCAGTTTTACGTATGGTTGTTAGGGTTATCTTTATTGAGCTCCATTGAGGTTTATTATATGCCTAATTTGATTGGTTAATTTTGTAGTGAAATTAATTTTTGTTTAAAGAAAAAGAGTATAAGAGTTTGTGAAGCAAGTGGTAGAAAATGAAGTGTAGGTTTGGTTTTGAATGAATTGCATTGAGGAGTGATAATGAAAAAGGAGGTTTAAGTGAGTTAAGGATGATTATTGACAATGAAAGAATGGAATTACATGAAGGATATTTGAATTGAAATGATGAGAGAAAAAGGATAATGGGGAAATGTATTAATTATGCCTATATGAACATGATAGCATCATATATTTATCATTTGATAAATTTGGATATATATATATGTAATTAAGGTAAGTCAAAATTGTTGATCAGGAGGATCTGATCGGGACGAGAGAGGTTCCTAAATTAGTTAATAAAGGAGCCTGATAGGTAAGTAACATGAGCGAGACTTCTATATTTTGTATGTGTGTTGTGATTGCTTGTTTAATGTGGAAATGATTACTTACTATGAAGGATATTATGAAATGATTATGTGATGAAAGCATATTGAGTCATTTGTGTAATTTGAAGTTGATGTACTATTGATTGTGTGTGTGTTGACCATATGAAAAATGTTATTGAAAGAGGTACTCGATTTTGGTGGGATAAAATAAACTTGATTTCATATGTTTTAATATGGTTTCTATTTAGATGGTTCTTAAGTTGTGGAAATGTTTTGAAGTTCGGAATGTGATGATTCTGATAATGAGTGTTATTGTATATAACTCTGGTGTAAACAACATGTATGAATGATGTATAATTGAATTGTATGTGAAACGAATATGTAAAACTGATAAAGGATCAAATACATATAATGATGTATTAACTAAGCTTGTGGAAAAGCGGAATGTGAGGATCCCGTGTAAATGATTAATTTTGGGTAGATGATTTGCATATGTACATGATTGATATGTACTTGGGTGACATATGTTTGGTATCTTGATGAGGATACATGTAATTGATTTATGAAATATATATATGCATAGTTTGCTTCTTAAGCCTATATGTATTAAATGATGAGATGATCACATGTACATAAATATGAAAGGTGTATTTGTCTTTGTTGGATAAGTTGAATTTGGTTGATTTGTTTAATGTGAAGGATTATGTAAATCAAATCTTGATTTTAGGTACGTATGAATATATTGTGAATACATGATTGTGGCATAAGAATGCATTTAACATTCATACATGCGAATACTTCTAGGAAGTAAATTGGAATATGTGGTTTGGTGAGCATGTAAAGAATAGATACTCTTGATGAGTATTTAAGGAAAGTTTCATA
>CANYCX010294773.1:0-22400 GCA_948193385.1 Breynia disticha f. nivosa
TCACTTCTTTTTATGTATGATCTAAAACAATCATATACTATGGTTTATTAATGAAAATGTGAAGAGTAAAAAAAGTTAAGAAAAATTTTAATTAATGGTATATACTTAAATTTTCTTTAAAATAGGTGGATGGTGGATCGTTTCGGTTAGGAGTGGATTTTGAAAAACCAAAACCACCAACCAAACCACTCTTAGTGGTTTGCTCAAAATCTAACCACCAACCTATCCACTTAGGATGGTTACCCTAAATTTCGGTTTGATTTGGTCGGTTGGTGGTCGATTTGGGTGGTTTGGTGGATTTCTGATCAGTCCTAACTACCACCAAGCTTAAAAAATCATAAAAAAAAGTGAATAAAAGTTAAGATTAATCAATATAATTTATTTCAAGACTTTATTAGAATTGAATTTGAAGTCAAAACATTATTTTTAGTTTGTTATTATGTTATTTGAAGTAAATGTTAATTTTTTATTATTTAAATTGAAGTGCAATAATTTTTAACTCAATATTTTTTTTCTAATTAATTATTTTTAATGTCTTTTTCTTTTTGGTTAACCACTTAAACCGACCAAACCGAACCACCATTTAGTGGTTAGGTTTGGGTGAATAGACTAATAGAGTGGATAGGTTGGTGGTTGACCATTTATCCAACCACCAAAAGTGGATAGGTTAGATGGTTTAGACAAATAACCGACCAAACCTATCCACGATCAGTCCTAGACTCAACTGTGGAGCCTGCGGGAAGAAGTGTAAGTACAGCCAAATCTGTTGCAATGGCAAGTGTGTGAATCCATCTTTCGATAGAAGACATTGTGGTGCTTGCAATAATCGATGCAATACTGGGGGATTTTGTGCTTTTGGTCTTTGCAATTATGCATAGAGATTTCCCTTTTTTTCTTGCAAATTAATTCATCTTGTTGAGGCAATATATTGATATTTTTTTAGGGTGAGAGAGTTGTATCTGATAAAAAAATCAAAATATCATCTCATTTTTTAAAGAATTTATTAATAAAATCAGTTAGCAATTCATTTTGTTTGATTTGTTGCACTTGCGACCAATGTTATAAAAACCAGACTGAACCGGCCTGCTGGACCGGTGAACTGATCACTGTTTCGGTCTCGGATCATCATTCAAACTGGTCTTAAATATTGAAAATAATTAAATAATTTTTTATATTTATATATGCTTATTTATTTATTTATATTATTTTTAAATTACCGGTTCGACCAGTAAACCACCAATTCGACCAATGAACCAACCACCCAGTCCCTTTTCCGGTTCGATCACCGGTCCGGTTCTTATAGCACTACTTGTGACTCATATTAAAATTTACGTTAAAAATATCATGAAATGATTATAGCATCAATATCATATGTACTAGTTAATTACACTCTAATTGTTGTCTAATTTTTCAATATTAAGTTGATACTAATGCTTTGTACTTGATTTATTTATAATGTTTATTGGAGTAATCAATTGTATTATTATTATTATGCTATTTGGTAATAAAAAGTGTGTTAATTACCATCTTTTTTGTGTCACATTACCATCGATGCAATTTTTTCATGTGTTAAAAATTATGCATGTTTTATTGTTTTTTGAAATGTGGAGCAACAAGTACTGGTATTAAAATCGGATCGAATCGGCTTGTTAGACCGCTTAAATGGCAAATTGATTATTAATTTAATTAGTTCAATTTTACCATTTAGACTGTGTTATAAGGGAATTGGTATCGAGCCGTTAAAAAATCGGTGAATCGGGGATCTGGTTTTAAGTATTGAAAAAAAAAACTCATTTGTCAATTTAAATAATTTTGCATATAAATATATATTTATATATACATTGAAAACAAACATAAAATGTAGTAAAAGTAATAATGACATGAGTCAATTAATTCCAATTGAGAAGAGTTTTTTCTAATCTAAAATAATTCTCAAGAAGGAAAAAGAAAATCTCCACACGTGTTGAAATCTCAGACATATAATTGACTTGTGTTTGTTGTGGATTATAAAAAACAAAAAGGAAACCAAGAGGGGTAGCCTAGTGGCGCGGGCACCTCAGGGGGTTCGATCCCACAAGGGTTCGAATCCGCCTGAGCGCAAAATCTCCTGGGCCAGCTTCATTGTCTCCCGGAGCGAACCCTGATTAGTCTCGTCCAATGTGTCGAGGACATCGGGTGGTTACAAAAAAAATAAAAAACAAAAAGGAAGTAAGAGAGATTAAAATATCAAACCCTTCTGACTGAGTTGAAGAAACACTGAAAAAACAGATTCAATTTTGAACCACTTAATTAGGTACTTTTCCACTTTGTTATGCATTTTAATATAATTTATATCAAACCTTTTAATCTTAATTTAGAACTTTAGTGATCATTTTATTTTTCACATAACACTTCTTACCACTTTTTTTTTAAAAAAATTTACTTTCAATATGCATCTGTAAAAATATATTACAAACTTTGAATTTGGATCACTTCTCTTCGTGTTGAGGTTCCGTTTATTTAGAAAAATTCATTTTTTGAAAAAGTATTCTTTTTTATTTTTCAATATTTGTTATCAATAAAAAATAAATGAACAAAATTATAATTTCAAAAATCAATAGAAAAATAGTAATTATTTTTAATATATTTTTAAAGAAAATATTTTTTATTTAAAATATAGAATTATATTTTTCTTTACTTTTTTAAATATTTGATAAGGAAATATCAGAAAAATGATTATGGAAAATAAGATGCATAAACATAAAAAATATTCTTCAAAGAAAATCAATTTACGCTAAACATACGAAGGCACTGGAGCAAATTAAATTTACACATTTGTATTCCAAAGTCTGAGTTTCCAACTCTTAAATTGTCTCCAAACACATTTAGCGACCATTTTTTTACTAATTTTTTTGTTGCTAATTGTACAGCTTCTAATAATGTCTCATTGCATATAAATATATACGATCTTCATAACCTTATTTCTTCATCCTTCTCAAACTTGTACATCTGTCTTGTTCACTCTCATGTTCTCCTTTGCTTCCAACATTGCCTTACTACAACTTAAAAAACCTGAGGAACAAGACAGAGTCAATAATCGAAAGGGAACGGAGCAGGAAACATTGTCCGGAGACGGATTAAAAGAGAGTTCTTGCTCAATAACTACAAAACACGACGACAAACCTGCAATAAGTATCCAAGAATTTGCCATGCGAAGGGAAGTGGAGGGTCATATTGCTGCAAGAACTGTGTGAATGTGGTGAGTGATAGAGGTAAACTGTGGAGCTTGTGGGAAGAAACGCAAGTGAAATATGTTGCAATGTCAAGTGTGTAAACTTACGAGGTGTTGATTGAGCTTGTAATTTAGTCCATATAAGGTTCGATTTGTTGTTCTCTCGTTAGAATCCCAGCGAAGTCGTTCTCGTGAGACAAAAGTTTACCTTTCACTCTAATCTCAGATTAGTCTTCACCGAAAGTAGAGATACGAGTAATTAAGAAAAAAAATTGTGTTAAACCCTTCATTCAGGAGAGGACACTGTGGAGGCTGCAACAATAGGTCCAGCAGTGGGAGTTTCAGTGTATTTGGGCGGATTTTTATATGAATATAAAATTCGATAAAAAAAATTACTTTTAATATTTATGAAAATTAATTAAAGTAGTTAGTAAATTTAGTGAATAATTTTTCTAAAAAAAGGGTGAAAATTAGTTTTAAAAAATAATAAATTTTAAAATAAATATTAAAATTATATAGTATAATTATAAAAATGACAATTCTGTAATTATTCGAAAAATAAATTGGGAACTCTCAAAAGTAATTTTCATAATGGGGTTTATTATTCGATTGATTCATGAATGTTAATTAAATTTTTTTATTAATCGGATACTGTTAAATCTAAATTTATTTTATTTTATTTTTTACAATATTTACATCTATATATATGGTTCGAACGATTTTAAGATTAATGTTTTAATCTGCATTTATCTCACATCCTTTTCTTTTATTTATTTATTTATTTTTGTATCGAGATATATTTCGTGATTGATTGACATTTAAATTTACAATTTCTGGGACTAGAAATAATAAGACATTTAAATAGTGACTAGTTCTTAATGAATTTTACCTTAATAAGGTATGAGTTTGAGTCTTAAAAAGTCGAAAATTAAAATATTATTTATATTAAACTTCATATATAATTTTTTAAAAATTACATTTAATCAATGTAGATCAAATATATATTCCTTAGTAGAGAACTATTTAGTTTTGATGCATTTCAACGAAATATAGAAATATTTAATGATGTTTACTTTTGTTTATATGTATTCAAAATAAACAAATTTATAAAATATACAAGAATATTTATGAATATATATAAATATATTTAAATATTATTTGATTATTATCTTGCTCAGAAAGAGAATGAAAAAAAGAGAAAAATCAACCCAAAAATAAAGAAAAAATGATGAAAAAATAAACTTTTGGTGAGTGAATAAAAAAAATAGAAAAAGAGTAGCTTTTGACATTTGAAAAAGAGTAGTTAATAGTGTAAAAGAGAATATAAAATCTAATCAATTAATATACATGCAAAGAAATAAATGAGTATACGATTATACATGACATAAATATCATAAATATAATTTTTATAACAATAAATAACGATATTTAATTAAAAAATTATTGATAAAACTTGTTAATTCGAATTCTCGCCCCGGCACGGATTGTGGTTTGGAACGCTGTGGGCGGTGGCTACCAACTTGTTTCGACAGCAACTGAGCAGAGTTGTGTCGTCTAAGACAATAACATGTGACGAAGCCATCGATTCTGGGAAACCACAGTACACTACGCTGCTATTTTTGGAGTTTGCATGTGAATTTAGCGATTTATTTGTAACATATACTCACTTTCACGTTTCCAAACAATTCATGTTTCAATTTAATTATCAACTATCTCTTAAGCTATTTAATTAGCTGCCTATTTAGAATAAGATTATCAAGTGATTTATAATGATGTGGGTTGTGGGTCTTATATAAGCCAATTGACGTTGTATTGGACGGTTCTACGATCCGTATTATTTATAAGCTCAAACATACGTGTACCCATGAAATTTCACTCTTATATCAAACATATATGTGTACGAGCTCATAGAATTTCACACCCTTACATCCAACATCTTCCCTGGTGGAATTTTTTGGTGCTAATAATAAATTGATTTTGTGGCCTTAAACTTCTTCCAACTCGAAATAATTTAAAATATGCTAATCTTGCTCTTAATACATACATATAAGCTGTCAAGACCACCGAGCGCGTAGATCAATTCACGTGAAATTATTCTAACTTAACTAAAGATCTCGAGTTCGAGTACGCAGCTGCGTTAAAACTCGGTTGGGAGAGTTTTGCCGCCCTCGTGGTCCTACCTAATTCGAACAAGAATTAGTTTGGAGTCCTCGTAATAAGTTGAACTCTATTTCTCGTTTCCAGCGATCGAATTTCGACGAATTTTATCAATAAATGTATTTTTTTGACTGAATTCATTTGAAAAAAGTTCGTCAGAAGAAAAAAATTACATATATAAAAGAACATTACAACGAGATTAGATGAAATAATGAAAGGAAAAAAAAAAGATTCAAAGAAAATTTGTATAGCTATCAATGAAGAAAATGCTCATACAAGCTCTTGTATAATTACTCTCTTACATTTTCGACCAAAAAATTGTGTACATATACATAAGGAACGATCATAAAAGTACGTAAAACACTTTACTTAACCTTTGTTTGTTTCGATTGTACATGTATAATAAACATTTAATTCTTGTATCATGTAATAAATTAAGTAAAATAATTGGTTTCTATGTAAGTTTCTCGACCACTAATTCAATGTGGTTTTTATTGTATATCATGATCATGCATCCATATGATTGACGAACCTCCCCAGCTTGAATTGAAGATTGATTCAAGGGTAATTACACATCCCGTAAATGCAGTATTCACCTTTAGGGCAACGATTATTGCAGGCTCCACAATGTCTTTTGTCAAGAGAAAGAAGAACACATTCGCCTCTGCAGCATTCGTGTGTGTAAGGACACGTCTTCTTGCATCCACCACAGTTGTGTTTATCAGTGGATAAGTCCATGCATTTGTTGTTGCAGCAATGGTAAGTGGTGGTATTGCTGCTCATCGAGGCACAAACCTCGTTGTCTTTGCGACAATGATCGGCGGCTCGAGGGTTCTCGTAGTTTTCTGCGAGGAATCTGCTCATTCTCTTGGTGGGTACTGGTGGTTTGTGATCCAATGTTGTTGAAGAATCAGTATTGTCTTTAGGGTTTGAGATTGGTTTGACCTCAACTTCTCCAATGCTTCTCATGGTAAGTGCAACTGACATGGCCATTGTTAGGGCAACGGTGAGAACTATCTTGATAAGTGCCATTGCAGAGAGAAGTGTGGGATATGTTAATGGTGGAATTGGATTGTGAGGGAGAAGTTGAGGGGGGGAGATGAAGATGGATTGGAAGGGATATATAGGAAGACTTAGGGAAGGGGTTGACGCGAGAGAAGTGGTGGAAGGTGCGAAGCTTTCATGGGAATGTGATGCAAAGAGTGTGGTTTAATACACCATTTTTGTTGAATTTGATTGCAGGAATGGAAAAGAAACAACTGTTGAATTTAAGTCTGAAGCAATTGGAATTTGTTATTCGGACACGCTTAACTTGGACATGATTTTGGAAGTCCTTGCTTAGTATGTAAGAACTCCGGTGGCACTAAAGGGAGTTCAGTTAATCATTAGCTAGCTGTTGAAAATGTGTGGAGTTGTTCTAACTTAACCAAAGATCTTGAGTTCGAGTCATGTGTATGTAGCTGCGTTAAAACTCGGTTGGGAGAGCTTTGCCGCTATTGTGGTCCTACCCGGCTTGAACGAAGATTAGTATGGGGTGCCCATGATACCTCGTAGTTTAGACCAAAAAAGCTAACTGTTAGAAAATTCTCAACCTGGCGTGAATTTCTGTAGTGGTTCAAATTAGTAGATATTTTAGGAAGTTTATTTTTTAAAAAGTTGTATTTTTTTTGGAAATTAATTTTTTGAAAAAGTAAGATATATGTTATTTGTTTTAAATTATAGTTTTCTAGGAATTAAATAGTATTATTGAATTTTTTTATAAATTAATATTGACATTTATATAATTGTTCACACTAATAATTAATTAGATATTTTATGAAATAAATTCAAGAATAAAATAGTCTTGAACCACTTTTACTATTTTATCTCTAAATTTGTATGATGAAATATCTAATTGATTATCGATAAGAATAATTATATAAATGTGAATATTAATTTATAAAAAAATTCAATAAATATTATTTATTTTCCAGAAAGTATAATTTGAAACAAACATCTATTCTTACTTTTTAAAAAAGTTAATTCCCAAAAATACAACTTCTCTAAACATAAATTTTCTAGAAAGTCTACTAATTTGAATCAAGTGAGGATTTATTTGTTGTTTAAAATTTAATATCTTATTTTATTATATAAAAACTCATTCACTAATACTTTTAAAATTTTAATTATTTTCCACATGTGTTATAAATAAATATTATCTATTAAATCATGCATTTATGTAAAAATCCCAACTATATATTTACTTTCATTTATGCTAAAGTCAACTTATACGCAACAATGTTTTAAAATTCGATCCGACCCGACCATTTGGAAATTTCAAGCAGGGTGTAAAATGAGCCGGCAATGAGGAAATTTTGATGAAGCATGCTGTTTAGGTGAGCAAAGGTTGAAGGCAAACCCTAACTCAATCCTGCTAATTAAGCGACGTACATAAGTTTCTGGTTTATGCCACAAATAAACTGAATTTAAAGCTACACTTAACCAGTGTTATCAGAATCGGACCGGTGATAGAACTGGAAAAGAGATTGGGTGGTTGATTCATTGGTCGAACCGGTGGTTTGCTGGTCGAACCGGGACCGGACCAGTGACTGGTTTACTAGCTCACCGGTCCGACCGGCCGATTCGGTCTGGTTTTTATAACATTGAACTTAACACAATAGATGTTAAAAATATTAAGATTAATGAATGATTAAACAAGAAATGGAAGTAATTTAGCAGTGAAGAATGATGGCACACGTCCTTTATAATTTAAGTAAATTAATTAGTGCATTAATTCCTTCTTAGGAGGATCTAATGGTGGAACTACACATGCATGTCTCCAGCCTGCTTTAGTTCTACTTCAACCTACGTACGTATCCATCCGAATGATTTTTAAAGAGAACGAAAATAGACGAGTTAAGATAATACATGATGTAGCACAGTAATAAGGCATCGCTAATAAAAAACATGATAAAAAGGATAATATTACAAGAACAGAAACGATAGAAAGATGGTTGTCCCCTCTTTCCACCCCCTTTTCGGTGCCTACAATATTGTATTATTAATATTGTCTTTAAGCCAATAAAAATGTGAAAATCATAGTACATACAACCATTCTAAACTATTATTTTCATAAAAATGAAAATAGTTTTATTGTACATTAACAATTAATCTTTTTATATATAAATATTCATACAAATATGTGGTAATTAATCATATCAGAGAGCAGGATTCTCCATTTTGGGGGAAGTTTCACCAAAAATATTATATTTTTTTTTTATGTTTGGAAATCATTTTGTTGCTTATATTAAAGAGTAGCATATAGCAATATTTATGATTCCAGAAGTGTAATAAATAATATTAAACACTAATTTGAGTGACAGAAAGGGAAAGGTATTGGAAGTGGAAGGTCAGCTCCTGATTTGTAGGATCTAAAATTCAAAAATGTGCTGCAAATTTTGTTCCATGATCAATGATTTTTGTTGATATGCTTACATATCACACAGCAAATCCCTCCCATATACACACTATATCTCATATACTTTAAGTTCGACCAGTAAATCAAGTAACCAGTCTCGTTTTCGGTTCGTTCCGATTCGGTTTTGATAACATTGGTTAGAGCACATAGCTTTTAATAGGTAGGGAAGGTTGAATCTACTTCTCGAGCCCATCCCTCCAAACCTCCAATAATATCCTTCACTGAAGTAAATCCCTTCTTCTGTAAAGCTTCCACAGCTCTCTGCGAATCATTCCCTCTTCTGCAGACTACATACAAGCTCGCACCTGCCTTTGAATCAACACCCTTGCCCTCTTCTTCTTTCTTTAAAGCCGACTCAATATCCGACAACCGTGCCTCCAAAGTTGCAAGCGGAATGTTTAAGGAATTTGGCAGAGAAACAATCTTGTAGTGGTGAGCAGGACGT
The DNA here is from genome assembly GCA_948193385.1 of Breynia disticha f. nivosa. Taxonomy (NCBI): domain Eukaryota; kingdom Viridiplantae; phylum Streptophyta; class Magnoliopsida; order Malpighiales; family Phyllanthaceae; genus Breynia; species Breynia disticha. The sequence goes on from CANYCX010294773.1 coordinate 9,271, forward strand.
ACATCCACCAAAATGTGCGACTCGCCTCTAACAAGTTTGTCTCTGTACTCTTTACTGCTTATTCTGGAATCTGCTGGAAGTAGGTTCAACTTCAAAGGAGTCTGAAATTATGTTGAAAATCGTATGTTATGTTCATGTCACGAAATGTTTCCAAGAAAATGTTATGTAATGGGTTTGTATAGTTTCTGAAATCATAATCGAACAGAATCTGCTTGCTAATTGCAGGATCTATCAGGAAAAAGGATAGTAGAGAAAATGCGATACCGTTGCCAAGGGAGACTGAGTGAACTTCTCATAATCAAAAGCTTTAAACTGTGGTTGCTTGACTGGGGAATTGTCTCCACAAACTTCACATTGCAACGACCTTCCTCTTATTTTCACCTAACCAATATGCAGATAGATAATAAGAAACTATCCGGTACTCACACCACAAGAAATTTCATGGAACAAAAGGCATTTCCAAGGGTTATAAGATTGGAACACACAACACGAGTACGTGATGTCAATGCATCAAAAAGAAGCATCCGTCCTGATAGTGGTTCTCCAATACGGCTAGCAATTTTAATGGCTTCCAGTGCCTGGAGACAACCAATAATACCAGGAACTGCAACCAAACCATAAAGAAAAAAGAAAAATCAATATATAAGACTGTAAGTTTGATCTTTGATCCTTCAACAAAAAATTAGGGTACATAATCTCCTCATGCAAGACTGTGTATTGTTAGGCTTAAGGTATATAATCAGTAACTTGCCAAGTACAGGAGGAAATATTACATACCTACACCTAGAACACCACTATCTGCACATCTTTGGCATGCTGTTGTTGGCGGTGGAATTGGAAAAAGACAGCGATAACACGGACCACCATCGTAATTATAGACTGTGAGCTAAACAATAAGTTTCATAGGTTATTCATGATAGCTTTTAATGTTGATAGCTCAAAAATACTCTAAAAAATGAAGCCAGTGAGCAAAGCATACCTGCCCTTCCAAACCCAATGCAGCACCTGAAACAAGAGGCTGCAAGAAGAATAAAGACAAACATTCAATACTTGATAGTACATCTGCAAATTGTATAGTTCCCAAAAACATATCAAACAACTTAATCCAGTCTGACCAAATCCCGCACCGCACCTTTCCTAAAACTACGCAGCAATCACTAATCATATAACGACTTGGAGCATTGTCTGTTGCATCAACTATCACATCATATCTAAAAAAATTTAGAGTTAAAAAAAAGTTGGAGAGACAACAATGACAATTTAAATTTCCGGTAGGGGAAGGAATCTTCCTCCCATTTTAAGGATACTGACTCAGAATTCCCAATGCATTAGATGTCCGCAAAGCCTCTTCATGTTCCACGATCTGAACTGTAGAATTGATCCTAATATACAAGTATAATTGAGACGAATTCCAAACCAGTAACACATCGCAAAATTTCCAGTTCAATTAACTATACTCAATTCAAAAATTCACATACGAGCGACATGCAGCTGCAGCAGATTTAACCTTAGGCTGACCAATGAAAGCTTCAGTATGTATAACCTAAAATCACATCAAAACAACTTAACAATCAAACTTGGTGCCGAAGACAAACAACCCAGAAACCAAACCACAAAATGCAAAATCTAACCCAACAGTATTCAATCACGATCGAAAAATAAATTCTCCATTACCTGCCTATGCATATTATTAAGCTCAACCACATCATGATCTACAATTCCTAACTGACCTACACAAACAAAGAATAAAAAACTTTAATCATTCACAAGAACAAAACTTTATAGAAAAACTATTTGTTCTCGATCAGTACTATGGAAAAACTTTATAGAATTACTCACTACAGTCGATATACAAACATTTCCGAATCAACATACGTAATTGAAATCAACTCACCAACGCCGCTCGCTGCTAAATACAACAGAGCCGGTGAGCCAAGTCCTCCAGCACCAACAACCAATATCGAAGCTTTCAACAAATTCGATTGAGCTGAAAACAACTCGCAAAACAATTAACACAAATACGACAACGTTGTAATACAAATGAATCAATCCTGCTCATAAAGATCAAAGCTTTCAACACAATTTCACAAACAATAAATATCATACTACACCATTTAATAAAAATCGAATCGTTAAGCAAATATAACTGAACCATACATAGTTGATAGTTCAAACAGTAATTAAAAGAAGTGCGAGGCAGTTTTAATGCAATTGTAAGAATTAAGCTTTTAAAGAGCAAACCTTGGACTCCAAATGAAGGCAGTAACAAGTGACGGCTATAACGGTAAATCATATCGGGTGGCAAGGCTGAAACGGCGTCATTTTGAGAGCACAGTCCGTTTGAACATACGGTGTCATTTCGGGAGGGTTTTAAGTTGAAGGTGCGGAGTTGAGCTTCGAGAGTTGAAATTCGGCTCTCTATTTGGGTTTTCTGGGACTTGAGAGAGTTGAGTTCGGCGAGGATTTGTACGGCGTCGGTTTGGGTTGAGTCCATTCGTGAAAAGAGCGGAGGAGAGTGAAGGGAACAGGGGAGTTTAGAGAAACCCTTAGCTAGGGTTTAGGGAAGTTTGTTGGGTGCCACGTGCAAGGGTTTAACAGGGAATGTTCGAGATTGTTAGTTGGATGTAGGCAGGTGGATTCGCAAAGACTTTCCTCATAATTATTAAATGTTGTAAAATTCTGTAATTTAAATAGTAAAAAATTATATAATAAAAAATAATATTTTTTATTATATAATAAAAAATTATATAATTTTACTTAAGATATAAACTTTTGGTAGGAACTTATTATAGAACTAGGAGTTGGTCAAATATAGTGAAAATAAATTTAAAATTTAATATGTAAAATAAAAAATAAGAGATATTTTAAAAAAAATAAAAATAAAGAGATAATGTAAAATAAAAACAAAATTACCTGGAAAACAAAAGTCTTGGAGTGAGTGTTATCCAGCCTGCATTAAATATCCACGTGGCAAGGTCAAATCTCGCCACGTGGCTACTCAACTACTGGCTCAATGAGACAAGTGTGCTTTCCTTCCTATGTTTTTGTCGGCATTATCTGCTACGATCATTACTTAATACTCTGCTCTCTCTCTCTCTCTCTCTCTCGCAAATTTATCGGCAAAGTTGATCTGCATATAAAAATGGCTGCCCATGTCAAACCCTTTTACTCTTTCTCAACACCTTTGCTTTTTAGGCCTTTGACTCGCTATTTTTACAACCCCATCAAGGTAAATCATACCCTTCTTTTTTAAATTTTTTACTGTCTAATTTTATATATTATAGCTGTTGAATTTTTTCTGTTGAATATATAGTCAACCATATCATGCTGCTTTTTTAATCTGATTTTGGAATTAAAATCTTATCAGTGTTGAGATGTTTCTTTAAGGAATAGTGAAGTGCTACCATATAGGTTGTAGTTTAGTAGTTCTAGATTAGAGTTGTATTGATCAAGATAGTACTTGGAAAAAGTAATAATGAAAGAATGAAATTAAAGTTGTAAATTCGCGTTAGTTGTGCCGTAGTCGTGTGAATTGTGTTATCGTGTTAGAAGTTTACTGTTCTAAATGAAATATTGCGAAATCTATTTGTCAATTTTGAAAAGTTGAATTGGTGTTCTTCTAGCTTTTGTTAAACTACTTTGAGTCACATAGGACTGTTTGTACTAATTAACTTATTAAGGAGAACGAAAATGGATGTTTCTTTTAGGTTGTAGAAGTAGAATACATATTGATAAATTGCGGAATCTACGACAGATTACAGATAGGTAAATTGTGCAAGAAATAAAGAACGTTTGGATGGATGATGAATATGATATGTAGATTGAAGATAAAGAAAACTAATGAATATAATGATGGATTAGAACGTTTGGCATGAGAGTGCAGAGATATACCCAAGAAGAGAGAGCTCCTTCTTTAGCAGAAGAATTTAGAAGGGTTGCCGAGGAGAAGGCAAAATCCGGTGACGTGAACCGTCATGGCGAGGAGGAGCAAGGCATTGCTAGCCGGACATTTGACAAATCTGTAGACGGCACACGAAAGGCTGTTAATGGTGATCCTGACCTCCGAGATGGTAAGAATGAGTACGAGAAACATGAGCCTGGTTCTGACCATGGTAAGAGGGGTAATTGATGTTAATGTATGTTTGATAAAGTTTCTTGTTACCGATTACTGTTTCCCTGGCGTGTTTCGTCTTGTACACGGTGTACTTAATGATTTTCCCTGTGTTTCAATGAAGAATTGATTTGGTTTGGAAGATTAAGAATGGTAGTGTCAGAATTGTTATAGGCAATATGCAGAATTGGAATGCTCTTAACCTGAAGGGAAATGTTGTTGAGATTTTTGAATGCTGTATGAACTCTCCATTGCTTTCTGAGATTTGGATTAAAGTTTCAACAAATTCTTCAAAACCAAATCTTCCTAAGGAAATTTATTTCTTCTAAGCAACAAAAGAGTTCTCTTTTAATCTGCTCAATTTAGCTAAAACACCAACAAGTGCAGCAGTATTATATGTGCAGGCTTCAGTTTGCATGAAATTCTCCCTTTCATCTCTGAACTCATCTTTGTTGTCTGGTCCACCAACAATAGCACCAACAAGAACATTAGGGTTAGGTTCAGGCCTCTTATACCAGTAATCATACCCTTGTGTACACCCAATGAAACCCTTATTCTCCTTATATGGCACCATTGATGCTCCTCTGTGATGAACTCTCTGAGGAAATTTCAGACCATAACCAACCAAATAACTCATACCATTTGGGTTAGCACCCAAAATGTAATCTACTTGAGACTTGGCAAAATCCAGAACTTGTTCTGGAAGTAATATTCTGTTATAGCATTCAAGCCGCTGGCTTGTCGATTCGAGATAGTCTGAATAGATTGTCAGAAGAAACGCAGCTGCTGATACATACTGTAAGTTGTTCCATTGTCTAATGAAGAGAAGACCTCCCGGAGTTTGCTCAACATTGGTGACATTGTTCATGTTCAGGCAAGCACAAAGGTAAAACTCAGCTTTTGAACGATACTGTTCTAATATATGACTGTACTTCTTCTGCCTTTCTTCCTCGACAATCTGCAGAGATCATGTTAAAGTAAGTCGGAAGATTAGCTTCAGAAATCAAATTAGATTTAAGATTTTAATTGCTGAGTTACCATTGAAGCAATGAGTTGAACACCAGCATACTTAACATCCCAGCTGAATTCAGTAATGGCCCAATTGATCCCACCAAAAGCTTCAGCATTCTCCAACACATACTTCAAATAAACTTCATTGTCGGTAGCTTTGTATAGCCACAAAGCTGCCCATAACAACTCATCCATGTACCCACTAACCGACGTGTAGTGTCCCTTCACCACCTTCACACTTTCATCATATTTCCCTCTATACTTGTCACCAAACTCGAACAACTGCAACGCGGAAAATTCTTATGTGAGAACAGAATTCTTCCGTAGTAATATATGAGAACACAGTAAAATAAAGTCATGAATTGGTTAGTTAAATGTTTATTGTTGTAACAGCACATTACATATACGTAATTTAACTTTCTCCTTATTGTTTTCAAAATAATAGTTACGAATATAATCTTTTTTTTAAAGAAAAGACCGAACTAACTCTCGAACTAAGGATAGGGAGTCTGACAGAGATCCAACGAAGCAAGTTAGAGCCTGTATGTTTCCCTACCTCCTCTACGGACGTAGAGATCGACTCCCTTCACTGTCCCACAAACGAAGAGTATGAAGTATAATCTTTAAGTATAGAGAGATATATGCATATTGAAGTTTGTTTCGGTACGAATAGTCCTATCAACTTAGATTCCGTATCAGAAATTGACAGACTTAGACATCTAATAAAACTTAACAAACATTGAATTTTATTTGAAAAAAGTTTGGTTAGTAAGTTTATAATTATATTAAGAGCTCCAAAATTAGTTAAACGCATCCTCTAATGCTGTAAAGATTTTGGTGAATAGTGTACCTAACTTAAACATATTATCCTAATTAACTTGTTTAATAACTTACTTGTTTTGCATGATGCAATAGTAGGTGGGAGTAATGTGGATTTGGTTCCTTGAAAACCATCGATGCTGCTGCCATGGCCGCCGCCGTCTCTCCGGCGACGTCAGATCCCGGATTGTTCTCATCAACTTTGTAAGCTTGCCGTGATGTTGTCATATCCTCCGGCCTTTGCCAGCAATAATGGTCTGTGTCCCCATCACCAACCTGAAATGTTATATCAACTTGGAGAGTTGATAACTTTATCGTACTTTTTTCGATCAAATATTATTATTTATGAAATAAATATTTAAAAAATAAAATTTATGTTGTGTCGTGGTAAAGATCAAAACTCGAGAAAAATACCTCTACCCATAAGACATTAGGACGAGTGTGTGCCTTGATGAAATAATCAGTACCCCATTTGATAGCCTCGAGCGCATGATCATATTCTCCGGCCGCCGCAATCTGATCACCATATTCAATCACTCCCCAAGACAGCATTGTGATAGTAAATGCCATCGGCAATCCAAACTTGACGTTGTCACCGGCATCGTAGTAGCCTCCGACCAACTCCACCTGTATATAAACCAGAACAGCAGTATCAATCACGACCTTCACCGACGTCGATCAAATTAACAAATAACCACTATTTACACTCACTCCTTGTTCAAGGCCATCGGTGAGACCAGAGTGGTCGCGCCAAGTGACTCTTTGGTTATACGGAAGGTGGCCGGAACGCTGTGACTCGAAGTATAAGAGAGCTTTAGAGAGAGCATCGCCATAGTTAAAAGACAGTGACGTGTAGGGGAAGAGGGCAAGAAAAGAGAGTAGGAAAAAGCAATCCTTCATTGGAGGCATCTCATTAACTGCTCTCTTCATTCTCTTTTCCATTCTTATATATGTGAGTGTTTCTCAGAGACAATCAAACAAGATGGTCGTTGGAGGATTCATGGTTGCATGAGGTCACTCTTATAATTATGATTTTCTTTTATAGATTTTTATTTATTATTTGAACCATTTTCATAAAATAGAAACAATTTGATTATGCAGATAGTTGATTACACCTGTACATGAAATTGAGCTGAATCTATTTATGAATGTGTTAGGAAGTTGAGCTGTTAGACAGTTTATTTTTCTGCATGGGCATGACAGATTTACAGAATAACACAAATATGGAAACCAAATAATCTGATTCTCTAATGAACTTCTTTGGGTGCCAGGTAAGGAAATGAGCATCTAAAATGGAGGTAAAGTGTTTGTAATGTTTTCTTCTTCTTGTTCATTGTGTATACATATGGAAGGAGATCGAACCGTGAGCTTAGTGTGATGTCCTTGAAATTTAATCTTCATCAAAGTTTTTGCAAGTAAGCCAGTTACCTAATTGTTAGTGGAAATGTACCTTATAGAAAGACATTTCCGAGTAACAATATTACGTACAAAGTGGAACTCGATTTCAAGATGACATGATCTTTGCAGCAATGAATTGCCAGTAAAATATGCATTCTCTACATTGTCGCACCAAAGAGTGGGTGAGGTGTCGGAAAGAAAGTCTTTAACTGAAGAATTTTTGTAATTTAATAAATAGAAGTGTGACTTTTTCACTTTAATTAATCTATAAATAAATAATAAAAAAGATATATATAAAATTAGTCCTAAATTTTTTTTCCTGTCTTCTGAATTAAGTGTATTCCGTGATACACTGATTGATGAAAGAAAAGATGTATAAAAGGTTTGAATTCTATAAATACTGGATAATCAACAATATACGCTTTATTTAGATGATTTTTTTTGTTTATACGAGCGTATACTGAAAGTGGTTGCAACGTTGATCCATACTACGTCCCGCATAAGACGTGTCAGGTGGATCAGCTTTTTAAACTTTTCTCGATCCGTTTCACTTTTTCTAAAAAAAATCTTGGCCATTAAACTAAAAATAAATAACAAAAATGGTAAAAATCTATTTTTATTAAAAAAAGAAAACAAACAGTGAAAATAAAAAACAGATGTAAAACAATTTTGAGGCAAAGAAGTTTCCTCAAGGTCTTGAAATGTTGAAAAGCAAGTGCAAGTGAAGTCACTGAATCACATCACGACATACTGTAATGCAGCACTGTAACAGCAGATCCCCTCAACCAACAACTCTTAAGTCATCACATACTGTCATGCACTATTAACTGAATCACCACAGCCTATCATTTTTTTCTACTTTCAATAACTGCAGTTTCCCCTCAACTCTCTCTCTCTCTCTACATATATAAAATTATTTAATTTTATTAATACTTAAAACCGAACAAGTTAACGGGTTGAACCAATCGGTTCACCAATTCACTTGCAAAATGGTCTGAAGGATAAAACTGGACAGAACAAGTGGCCAATTCACCAATCCAACAAGCGAGTTCGATTCCACTTTTGATATTACTATCTAGAAAAGATTTGGGGACAATTTCTTCTTGTTCAAACCCACTAATCATCTAGACGAGTTTCTATAAGAAACTATTTACTATACTGACTCCTGATCAACTTTCTCAAAACTTCATGTTTACTTCATTCCCAACTTCACTCAATTATTCCAGTGCTTACATATATACAAATCATTCTTAATTGCTCATTCATAAAACAGTAAACATGCTCAGTTATAGAACTTTGAAGACACCACCACGTATCATAAATCATAAATATCAACAAAATTTCTAACTCAAATGATAAGCTGAAACCCTTAAGTTATATATACCATAGCCGAGCAAAACCAGGCACTTTCACAACATATTTGCTACACCACCATTAACCATACAAAAGCATGTCATCAGCAATTGTTTAATTGTACTAAATAAACCAGGCTCTGCCCAATTGCAGATAAAACATTTGAAAGGAATGGAATATATAATTCCATAATACAGTACCTAGTACCTCATTCCTACCTTAAGTCACCTAAAAACCCATTATCTCAAGCAAATGAACCACCTGTTTGGTGCAGCATTGCATCTATCTCATCCCCATCCTCCATCTCCAACTGTAGAAACAATAGTTACGAATTAGTGAAGGAAAGTGACGCGAAAATAATATGGCAAAAAAGTGGATAGATTATTGTAGGTAGGAATAAGACTCAGACCTCGTCAGGAGTCTGATCGGCACGAAGTCTGCGACCATCAAACAGAAATGCAATAGCATTGAGATCCACCGACTGCCTATCACAATATGCATTCATAAGCTTTTTCAGCTGAGTGCTTCTCTTGATTCTAAAGAATACCTCATTTCCGTCCTACAAAACATGGATACAACATCAGGAACTGAAGCACCAAAATTGATGATGCAAATATACAATCATTTCATCTGACACAAGACAATCCAAAAAAGATAAGAACTGAGACCTAATTATTTACATATCCCCAACGATATCGGTGGCAAATAACTATGAGCAAAGGACTGATTTTTGCACAATGAATAATATAAAAGCCAGTAAACATTGGTATAAAGATTTAAAGAAGCACAATCTAGTAGCAGAACTCGTAAACAGAAGAAAGCGAAACCACCTAAACCAAACAATCAATTCAGGTATACTTACAACTAACATTAAACAGTTTTACACACAAGAATCAAATACTTAATCCTCACCATGTGAAACTCGCAACAAATCCAAGAATTCTTCAATTTGGTACAACCACATCAAATACATGACTCCAATTTCAAAACAGTTACCACAAACTATTTTCCTTACACACTCCGCAACACCAAAAAAAGGGCCACACAAAACCCTAATTTGAAGACTTGACTGAATTCCATCAAAATACTCCATCAATTCAAAAAGTAACAAACAATTTAACCAAAAAACATGAAACCCACAATTAATCTCCACTAAATTCCACAAATGGAACAATTCTTCGACATATCAAACACACAAAAGCAGTAGAATTATGGAAGTATTAGAGAGAGAGGAAACAAGGCAGCAACCTGGCCTTTGACCTTGAGGTTGATGTGAGCAGCTTGATCGGCAGGTTTCTTGTCCTCCTCTTGATTTGGAACCCCCGACATGTTTCTGCTCTCCTTATTTGTGAATATCACAGCTCTTGTTTCTTAGGTTTTATATATAGTTTTATCGCTCTTGGAAACCAATCGTCTTCCCCCTTTTGGTCTTCCGGGGCTCCCCAAGGTCTCATTTGCTTTTTGGGCTATGTTGAGAAGGCTTGTAATGGGCCTCCAAGTTTGAAGCAATTGGTCTTTGTTTTGGGGTTTTTACAGATATGTATGTCCAGACTAAAACATTTCGATTTTATATATCATGTAAAAAAAAATTCTAATATACTTTTATTTATTCATTTTTCTTCGGAATTACCTCATAAAGTAATAGTTTTTTTAAAAAAAAATTGGTTAGTTTTATTAAAAAGGTGGGTCAAATTGAATATCCACAATTATGATGCATTTTATTGAATAAATTTTATTCAAGTGGAAGTGGTTAAGGGGTGTAATTATCTAGAAAATTATGCAAAATATATAGTAACGTGTTTGTATGTCTGAAAATGTCAGAGTATGTTTGTTCATTTCTATTTATGTTAGTTTAAGTTTTGAAATTATGAAAATGTCAGGTTTGATAATTTTAATTTTTAAAATATCACTTTTTATTCTCTTTCGGTATATGAACAATAATGAACAAAAATGAACATCAAGCATATGTTTTTATATATTGTGTGTTTAACTCTCCTTATTTTTAGCAAGTAATTAGTTTCATATTTGGATTGCATATCTTGTTTTATTATCTCTCTATATATGAATAATAATGAACAACAATGAACATACCTGACATTTTTACAATTGTAAACTCAAAATTGCATTTTCATATTTTCAAAACTTGAAATGGCATAAATAGAAATGAACAAAGATACATTGGCATTTTCTACAATTGAAAACACAAACTGAACATTTCTGTAATTTTTCAGGCAAAAGACATAAATAAGTTTCTAATAAATACTATATTTACTATATTAACTAACTATATTACTAGATATTTACTATATTAACTAAATTACAAAATTATGAAAATTGTGCCGAAAATGTGAGCACGCTAGAAAAATATGCCTAATATATAAAATTACGTAGTATATTATTAATAGACAACAGTTGACAATAAAATTGTCCACAACTAGTTGACAATTAGTAGACATATTGTCAACATTTCAACTTTTTATCGAAAACTCAATAATAAAGAAGAAATTAGTTGACGATAAGCAAATAGATAATTAACAAATTTGACAAAAAGTCCATAAAAATCTGATAAAAATCACAAAATTTAAAAGAAAAATACTCAAACATACATTGTCAATTATTTGGGAACAAAACGACATTCTCTACAATTATTGTCAACTAATTGCCATCAAAAAATACTGTCTACAATTTGTTAATAAGCTCACAAAAAAAAATAACGGTAATATTTCTAAATGCATTTTAGTGTTCATACAATTTAAACAATGTCTACATAGTATCTACTTACTGTCAAATTTTTATATACAATATCACACATTTTAGAAACCCTAACCATTACCACAATACTCTCCTCTCACCAACACTCAAATCATGGAGCATGGCTTTATTAAAAAATATTATATATTTTTTTCAAAAAAAGAATCAACTTTTAGTATTAAAGCGAATACGGAGATCTCCGAAACTCGACGAGAATGTTATCTAAAATACCATCCCGACAGGAATAGAAGCGAAGATGAATTTAGGTTTAGGATTTTTGAAAAAGAGACGAGAAAAGAGGTCCCCAAAGATCTCATCTATGTTGCCATCTCTACTCATGACTTGGCTTTTCAAATTACGATTTCATGAAATCGTGGACCTAATTACTTGTATCCATTAAATCGTACACACATATTGTTGTAATCAAAAGCTATGCTTGTACCTTTTGGGCTTGGTGAAGAGCCTTTACTTATGCTTATTTTCTTGTTGTGTGATCGTAGTTTTAGTAGTGTTTACTTATGTGATAACTCATGGTGGAGGGGGAGATGGGATAAGGCGAGGTGGAAAACGATTACAACAATCGTTTTCTTGGCGGTTCCGGCCGGTTCCGGGCCGAACCGGTTTTTTCTTTTTTTTTTTTAAATTTTTATTTTTAAAAAATTATTATTTAAACTTGTTATTATTTAATTAATTATAAAAATTAATAAATTATTTTGTTAGTGGGTTAGGAATTAGTATTAGTGGGTTAGGAATTAGTGTTAGTGTGTTAGAAATTAGGGTTAGTGGTTTAGGAATTAGTGTTATTGGGAGAGAGAATATTATTTTATTATTTTGGGAGAGTTAGTGGTTTAGAAATTAGAGTTAGTGAGTTAGATAATTGAAAAAGTAAAAAAAAAAAAAAAATTAAGAAATCTGTTGGAATTATAAATAAATAAATAAATAAAAAAAAACCTTGAACCGGCGGTTAAACCGCCGGTTCGTGGTTCAGCCAAAGGCTGAACCGTAACCGGCCCGCCCGGGGACCGGTTTTACCCGGTTCCGGGCCGGGCCGGTTCGGGCCCGTGAACCGGCGGGTCCGGCCGGGCCGGTTCCGGTTCGGCCCGCCGGTTCCGGGTCCAATTTCACACCTCTAGTTGGAATGACGTTTTGAGATGCTTTCCACGTTTAAATTTTAATACGAGGCTCTTGAAGAGGGGACTCAATGAGGTCCTTTTTTCATTTGACTGAAAGTGTATATATTGCGTAAAATTAAAACTGTGATTTACTGAACAAATCAAAGACACACATTTATTTTTATTAAATCGAACGATTAATAATTTTTGCCTCAATGTGTCCCCTCCCTGAGGAGATTTATAGTAAAAATCTCCTCAAGAAGAGATAGGCTAGCTACCCTAAAACACTGTGAACCATTTCCATGTGAAGTTCTCCCAACACATATAACACATGAATTATAAAATAATATAAACTATAAAGTAAATAATTAGTATGATATGAATAACCTCTCCATTGCTTTGCTTTAAAAAGCAAAGTCTCATATACCAAAAACAAAACAATTCTTTTCTTATGTAGTTTCAAGAGGGTTAACTAATATACTGAGGATACGTGATTCGATGTCTGGCTCTATAGGCGCATTAAGAGAGACATACAGACTACGACCTGTTAGTTTGTCAAATCTCTTTGAGACTCT
>CANYCX010295068.1:0-7500 GCA_948193385.1 Breynia disticha f. nivosa
CCAAACCATCCAATGTAAAGACGGTTTTCAGTGCTGGTTATCCAGTTACAGAAACGACCCCATAGGCTTTCGCTTTCGCGTCTCTCTAAAATTGCAGTCATGGTAAAATCTTGGTTTATTTAATCATCAGGGACTCCCAAACACACGAATTCTCTATAAATCGAAATAGATAATTGAGGGCTTGTTATTCAACAGTATAACATGACTTATATACCCGTGTCAACCAACACCAACATTCATAGAGATATCTTTATGAGCTTATCTATCTAGATTCGTCAGAATTTTTTTGAATATAGGATTTCGTCTGATTTCAATATGATAATTATAATGGGTTGCCCGGGACTCGAACCCGGAACTAGTCGGATAGAGTAGAAATTTTCCTTAAATAGGTAAAAAAATCCCTCTCCAAGCCGTGCTTGCATTTTTCATTGCACATGGCTTTCCCTATGTATACATCTAAAACTCAGTTCCCTTCCTAGACGAAATCTCTAAGGAAGTTGAATACTCAATTGCCCAATCCCTACTCGTATATTGTATGAGCATTTCATAATAGAAATAAATGAATTTTTTGTTATCCCTTCATCATTTAGGGATCATTTCGATTTACATGTTTTCATAACCAATTATTCATGATTGGCCAAATCATTGATAGAAATAATATCCAAATACCAAACACGTCCTCTATATAACCTGCGCGAACTAGAAGAAACTTTTGGAAAGATCAAAGAAAGAATCTGTTCTTCCTCCGTAAAAAACTCTTCTAATAATTCCGAACCTAATCTTTTCAAAAAAGCGCGTACAGTACTTTTGTGTTTACGGGCCAAAGTTTTAACACAAGAAAGTCGAAGTATATATTTTATTCGATACAAACTCTTTTTTTTTGAGGATCCGCTATAATAATGAGAAAGATTTCTGCATATACGCACAAATCGGTCGATAATATCAGAATCCGCCGAATCCGCCCGAATCGGTTTACTAATGGGATGTCCTACTGCGTTACAAAATTTCGTTTTTGCCAATGATCCAATTAAAGGAATAATTGGAACTATTGTATCGAGTTTCTTCATAGTACTATCTTTATCTATTATAAATGAATTTTCTAACATTTGACTCCGTACCACCAAAGGATTTAATTGTACATTTGAAAGATAGCCCAAAAAGTTGAGAGAATGCTTGGATAATGAATTTATATAGATCTTTTCTGGTTGAAACCAGACATAAAAATGACATTGACATAAGTTGACAAGGTAATATTTCCATTTTTTCATCAGAAAAGGCCGATCTTTTGAAGCCAGAATTGATTTTCCTTGATATCTAACATAATGCATGAAAGGATCCTTGAACAACCACAAGATGGCCTGAAAATCATTAGCAAAGACTTCCGCAAAATGTTCTATTTTTCCATAGAAAAAAATTCGTTCAAGAAGGACTCGCAAAAATATTGATCGTAAATGAAAGGATTGGTTACGGAGAAAAAAGAAGATGGATTCGTATTCATATACATGAGAATTATATAGGAACAAGAAAAATCTTGGATTCCTTTTTATAAAAATAGTAATAAATTTCTTTGGAATAATAAGACTGTTCAAATTCCAATACTCATGAAGAAAGAGTCGTAATAAATGCAAAGAAGAGGGATCTTTCACCCAATAGCGAAGGGTTTGAACCAATTTTTCTAGATGGATGGGGTAAGGTATTAATATATCTGACACATAATTTAAATGTGGAAATTTGTCCTCTAAAAAAGGAAATATTGAATGAATTGATCGTAATTTATGAGATTTTACTATCTCTGACCTTTCTAAATCTAAAGAAGATACTAATCGTAGGGAAAATGGAATTTCCACAATAACTGCAAAGCCCTCTGATATCATTTGATAATACAAATTCTTGTTGTACCTAAAAAATAGATTTTGGTTAGAATCATTAGCAGAAATAATCAAATGATTCTGTTGATACATTCGAGTAATTAAACGTTTTACAATTAATAAACTAGATTTATTGTCATAACCTACATTTTCCAACAAAATAGATCTATTTAAACTATGATCATGAGCGAATGTATAAATATACTCCCGAAAGATAAATGGGTATAGGAAGTCGTTTTTTCGAGATCTATCTAATTCTAAATATCTTTCCTCCATTTTTTTTTGTTTTATTTTAAATTCAATTTGATTGAAGCAAGGATAGAGGATTTTTATTGGATTATTAAATGATACATAGTGCGATATAGTAAAAACAAAGTAGTATAATAAGAAAAGAATAGATACCTCGGAAATAGGTAAACTCATCAACGGACTGCCCATCCCCTCTTTTTTTCCATCTAATTGGTTTATGTGTATTATAGGATAGGATAAAAAGATAATTAGAAATCCTTTATTTTTTCAAGCCGATCGCTCTTTTGATTTTGGGAAAAAATCTCGTTATCAATATACTCTTTCTTCTACACATGCATCTCCCCCTCATAGTGGAGAATAACTAATAGTTAGGACTTATTAAAAGAAAATCGGAAATCTGCTCATAGAAATTCCCGCATTAGGTACTAATTTATTTTTAACGTCTAATTAGATCGGATAATCATTCAAATTAAGAACGTAAGCTCGTTGCTTTTTTGTTTCCCTATAATTGGAACCGTAGGAGTCTATCCATTTATTTACTCGACCCAATTTTGAATTCATTTTTTTATGTTCCGCACCAAGAATTCAAATAAAGTTTGGACCGATCCGGCAAAAATTAAATATTCTCAGAATTCTCCATTGATACGACATGCTGTTTTTTCCAGTCATTCCTTTCAGGATCAGTCGTGGTCTTACAAACTATACCGATGGTATGGACGAATCCCTTTCTTCATACAAATGTGTAAAAGATATTAGCCGCACTTAAAAGCCGAGTACTCTACCATTGAGTTAGCAACCCCCCTCCCCCCCCCCCCTACTAAAAAAAATTAGATTATGTAGATACAATCGGAATCAAAATAAAAAATAAATAAAGAGATTGAATCATACGACACAATTAAAACATTAAACTAGCAAAAAATTAAAAGAAATGAAATATAAAAATTTCTAATCAATTCTGAACAAAAAAAAGAAGAGATCAAAAAATATAGATATAGATAAAATAAAATTTTATAGATCACCTCTTGTCTTTTACGCTATCTATTCTTACTATTCGCTATCCATTCTTATATTTTTTATATTTATGTATTATACTTAGTATTCTACTTAGATTTTTTTATTATTTATTATACGTATATATATATGTTTATACGTATAATACGTATATATGTATACGTTTTTTATTTTTTATTATTTTTATATAAATTTTATATAAATATATAATCAAATTTATATAAATATATATATAAATATATAACTATAACATTTTTTTATACATTTTTTTCAATCAAAAAAACTTTTGTATCACAACAAATCCAAGAAACCCATCACCTGAATGAAGAAAAAACCAAATCCATGGAACGGGGATAAATAGATCCACAGGTAAGATCCAATTACCTCAGATCGGATTATATTTATTTGATACACTGTTGTCAATATGAATGTGAATATATTGAAAAAAAAAATACACAATGAAGAAAAAAAATAGGTATAAAATAGGTATGAATAGAGTATGAATAGAGTATGAATAGAGTATGAATAGAGTATGAATAGAATAAGAGAAGGGGGGATAGTAGAGAAAAGGTTATAGAAAGCTATATATGTATACGAATTACCCACACCCTGCATTTCATTAAGTAAATTGCGTTTGATTAAGGCGAAGTTCCGTAAAAACCCCCGCCTTCCTTAAAATATCACGAACAGTTCCTGTAGGTTGAGCGCCTTTTTCAAGGAAATATAGAATAGCAGGAACGTTTAAATAGGTTTGATTTTTTATCGGATCATAAAAACCCACTTTCCGAAGATCTCTTCCTTCTCTTCGGGATCGAACATCAATTGCAACGATTCGATAAACGGTTCATTGGGATAGAGGTAGAAAAAAAAAGACCCCCCCCTGTAGAAACGTATAAGAAGTTTTCTCCTCGTACGGCTCGAGAAAAATGATTCGAAGTTCTATATATGTATAGAATTATAGTGTCAAATAGATCCATAAAATCATCAAATCAATTAAACTATGATTTAAGTCCCTTTTCTTCTTATTTTTGTTTACCAAAAAATAAAAAAATCATCTGTACCCTCCTAACTCAAGTTGGATAACTTTCAAATAGCTCAAAGGGAACCCTTTAGGCATTTCATTTATTGAGTGATCTCTAATCCCCTTTCTTTTTGTTTCTTTCTTTTAGAATCTATTTTGATTCTTCATTCTAATCTAATTGTTTTGTTGAGACAATTGAAAACGGTATTTACTTGTTCCAGGATCCTTTATCTTTGCCTTGAATCGTTGGGTTTAGACATTACTCCGGTGATCTTTAATCGTTTCAAAATGGCAGCAACATACCACTTTTTTTGATTTTTTTCTATCAAAGAATCGGACTAGCGGTTGATTCCTGCGTGATACACTTTATTTTTTAATCAAAAGAATTTTGGCAATTCCAACAAACTTTTTCTTGGATTTTAAACTTGCTCGAATTTGATTCTTTATATTTCGATATCACAAATATACTTACGAAGTTGTTCCAACTTATTGATTAGTACTAACCCTAGATTCTTGCCCCTAAGAAAGAAATCAATCCTTTCTACTCGAGCTCCACCATGTACTATTTACATTACAACCCAACAAAAAACGAAGGCTCTAGTGTATAACAGAACAAACGATGTCGAGCTAAGAGCACCCTCATTCCTATATACTATTGCTATATGCTATATAATATTAATAGGATGGATGTAAGAATCCACAGCCGATCGTGTCCTTCAAGTCGCACGTTGCTTTCTACCACATCGTTTCAAACGAAGTTTTACCATAACATTCCTTGAGTTTTGAACTAGTATGTAATTGATTCAATTATGGAGAATCGTGAATAGTCATTGATTGAACCGGTACATAGTGATCTAAAAATTTAACTTCTATTGGTTAATTTATGATATTGGTTAATTTATGAAGAAGTGTCAGAAAGAATTTAATTTAACTTAACCCCATATTTTATTGTATGAATATTTTTTGATTTACAATTCTAATATTAGAAATAAGACAAAGAAATAAGATCTTTTTGAATCTTCAAGTGACTCCATAGGACAGATTCGCCTATCTCACATTTCTTCGAGTCCCAAGGACTCATAAAAAATCCTTAAAAAGATTTAATTTTAAGATTTCCTATCTCGATATCATTATTTGAATAAAATTTTGTTTTACAGTAAGAAACATATTTTCTCATCATAAGAGAAAAAGAATCCCATATTCAAATTCGGATTAAACCATCAATGATTTAAAACAAATAAATAGGTTTAAAATATCCAATTTTTTTTAGTACAGTAGTGGATAAAAAAGACTGATGTAAGGAAAATTTTAAGTTGTTATTCTTTGATACTGAGTGATAAAATCAGTATCGAAATACTAGAGGGTTATCGGAATTAATTATGGATATTCTAAGTATTAATTATGGATAGTCTAAGTTAAATATTGTAATTACGTAAGGAATGACAATTTTTTTTTACATTCCAAAAATAGAAACAAAACAAAGGTGTTAATAAAAAAAACGCTAAGAATACATACATATAAGCATTTCTTCATTTTATGAGTAGTTTATTTGACTCGACTTGAGTCTTTTTAAAATTTTTTTCCTAAAGTAAAGCGAATAGGATATATGAATCAACCCCGTCTCGATTTTTAGATAGATTTAGAATTATTCATTAAAGTTAAAGCCAAAGACAAAATATCTAAAAATGAGGTTAACTAAAAGAAAATACATATGTTCCATATGTATTTTCTTTGTTTGTTAATGAGATTTTAACAGGCGTAGGCGTTGAAATTGATATCTTCCATTGCTAATGAACTCCTATCTACTTCCCCAATTATATGTTATATGAGGTTATATGAGGGATGATGAATCAAATAAGGAAGGATCCCATTTTTTTATATTTCTATATATTATAGAATAGAATATTTTTTATATTTTTCTATATTTTTTTATATAGAATAGCTGGGACGGAAGGATTCGAACCTCCGAATAGCGGGACCAAAACCCGTTGCCTTACCGCTTGGCCACGCCCCATTTATATTTTCTATTCAACACTAATAAAAACTAATATTGGTATTGGTTCTTCGTCAATTCCCATCAAAATATTTAGAAAGTATATTATAGCTTGTTGTTCAGATTTTTGTATATGTAGATATAGAATTAAACTGAATTTATTGATCATAATATATAATTCAATTAAGATATTGTATAAAAAATATGATTTCCTCTATTCTTTTTTGATTTGAGAATTGAAGGATTTTTGATTGGGTGAGTTTAATAAAGAAGGGTTTTTGGTCTACCTTGCTTTATTTTCTACCAATTTTTATATCAATAATATATTAATAACTCAATCAAAATACAATTATCTTCAAAAAAAAAAATGCTTGTTATGTTTAATTTTTTTAGTTTAATTTGTATCTGTTTTAATTCTGCCATTTATTCAAGCAATTTTTTCTTTACAAAATTGCCCGAAGCCTACGCCTTTTTGAATCCAATCGTAGATGTTATGCCAGTAATCCCTGTACTCTTTTTTCTATTAGCCTTTGTTTGGCAAGCTGCTGTAAGTTTTCGATGAGATCTTTAATATTGTTCTAGAATAATTCATGATTTATTCAAAAAAAAATTATAACAATTGATAAGATCAGATAAGTCTTATAGTATAAACTCTTAGTTCAAACATTGAAGTTATTGTATAAACGCGAGAATTCTGGATCATCCCACTTTTTCTCATTCTGAACTTTTTTTTCCATTCCAGATCCTATTAGAGCTCTAATTGTAGTTATGAAAAAAAACATCTAAATTTAGGTATGAAAGAAATTTTTTGGCAATGAAAGACCTGACTCTTATTACAAATGAATTTAACAAAAGAAAAAGTCTTTTCTATTTCTAGAAACCACTCCATTTCTTGGTGTTAAAATAGAATATGTGGTATAAAAATAGAGAATCTATTTTTTTTCTAAACCAAAAAAAGATCTTGGAGATTTTATAATGCTTACTCTCAAACTCTTTGTTTACACAGTAGTGATATTCTTTGTTTCTCTCTTCATCTTTGGATTTTTATCTAATGATCCAGGACGTAATCCTGGACGTGAAGAATAAAAAAATAAGGGTTTTTCTTGATTTTTAAATGTTCTTAGCATTTTTTTATCTATTCTACATTTTTAAATATTAAAGAAAACAAAAAAAGGTTCGCTAAATTTTAAAGAAAAGATAAAAAAAAAATTCCAAAGTCATCACCGAAACCGGAAAGAGAGGGATTCGAACCCTCGGTACGAATAACTCGTACAACGGATTAGCAATCCGACGCTTTAGTCCACTCAGCCATCTCTCCCGATTGAAAAAGGATAATTAATTACTATGTTACATTACAC
>CANYCX010295068.1:12500-17500 GCA_948193385.1 Breynia disticha f. nivosa
AAATACGTATTTTTTTTTGTATAGGATTAAACAAAAGGATTCGCAAATAACAGTGCTAATGCTACAACCAGTCCATAAATCGTTAAAGCTTCCATAAAAGCCAGACTAAGCAATAAAGTACCTCGTATTTTTCCCTCCGCCTCGGGTTGTCTTGCAATACCTTCTACAGCTTGGCCCGCGGCAGTACCTTGACCAACCCCAGGTCCAATAGAAGCAAGCCCAACGGCCAACCCAGCAGCAATAACGGAAGCGGCAGAAATCAATGGATTCATGATAAGTTCCTCGCACCAAAATAAAATAAAGAAAAAGAAATGGTTAATGATACAATCAACCAATAAATTATGACTTAATTATTCATCCCATCAATAAGATTTATCCAGTCGAAGTAACAAAGAACTCCGAATTGAAGTAATAATATTATTGAATCATCAGAACTACTTTGATATCTAGTTTTGAGTTCCTATCCACAAAGTTTTTGTGAATTCATACAACTTTTTTGTTTTTCCATTTCTTTCTTTGTTCCAAATCATTTTTTGAATTCGAACTCTTCGTTCTTTTTCTTGATTTAATCTCTTTATTCAATATTCAATTCACAGTTACAAACGAAAAGAAAGGACTTTTATTGGAATCCCTATCTAAATCTCCAGTAGTCGGGCGGATTAGATATTTTTTTTAACTCATATATAACTAGTTAATACTTAATATTACATATACACGTCCCTTTCCATAACGTAAACCAACTATTCGTATCTTAGATTTAATCGGATTCTAAAATCATTTTTTGAAACATTCACAAAAAGAAAGTTAGCTTATAGCCATTATATATATATATTACATAATAATTATAGATATATTACATACACCCACCTAGTTTGATTCCACTCTCCTAAACAATCCATTTTTTCTGAATCTCATTTTTTTTTATAAATTCTTCTCTTCCTTATCATTATCCCGCATGGATACAATCAATCTAAGTGGACGAATTCATTAGTCTGAATCATTGCATAGAAATATATTGGTTGCTCTAAGTTCATGTAATTTTTTATTTATTAATATTTTCTTTTGGTCAATCGTTGAATTGAATAAAACCGACTGAAATGGAAATCGCTCTATAGAACCTCTTTTTTTAATCACACATTGTAAATAAATAAAGGATTCTTATTCAGATTATGAGTCCTAAAATTGGAATTGAATGAACAAAATAATCAAGACAATATAAAGATAAAGAGAATGTTCATTAGAAGAAGTTCTAAATGATCCAAACGAATTCTAGGAAAAAGATCATTTAGATCTCTTTCCTTTTTTTTTTTTTACAATTCCCTAATATCGTAATCTTTTTTTTACTATTCCTTTAGATCGTATAGACCTTTTTGTCTATTTCTATTTATGTGTATATTTATGTTCACTAAGTAGAAGTAGATTATCTTGAACAAGGCATAGATTGCCTTACACTAAGCTAAAAAAGACTATTTCGAAAAAAAAATTAGTCAATGATGCCCCTCCATGGATTCGCCTATATAAGCCGCAGCTAAAGTTGCAAAAATAAGAGCTTGAATACCACTTGTAAATAATCCAAGGAACATGACAGGTATAGGAACCACTGAAGGTACTAAAGAAACAAGAACAACAACTACTAATTCATCCGCTAATATATTGCCGAAAAGTCGAAAGCTAAGTGATAAAGGTTTTGTGAAATCTTCTAAAATGTTAATGGGTAAAAGGATTGGAGTTGGTTGAATGTATTTACTGAAATAACCTAATCCTTTTTTGCTAAGACCCGCATAAAAATATGCTATTGACGTAAGTAAAGCTAAAGCAACGGTAGTATTTATATCATTCGTAGGTGCGGCTAACTCCCCGTGAGGTAACTGTATGATCTTCCAAGGTAAAAGCGCCCCCGCCCAATTAGAAACAAAAATAAATAGAAACATAGTTCCAATAAAGGGGACCCACGGGCCATATTCCTCTCCAATCTGAGTTTTGCTCACATCTCGAATGAATTCAAGGACGTATTCGAAGAAATTCTGACCTCCAGTTGGAATGGTTTGTGGATTCCGAACAGCTACAATGGCCGAACCTAATAAGATAGCAATTACAACCCAAGAAGTAATAAGCACTTGGGCATGGACTTGGAAACCTCCTATTTTCCAATAGAAATGCTGGCCTACTTCCACACCGGATATATCATATAACCCCCTTAGTGTTAGTGTGTTGATGGAACATGATAGAACATTCATATTGCCCTCTGAAAGAAAGAAAACTTTAAAAGGAATTATTTTGATTCAACCATCTTTTTTTTCGACTTGTCCACTTAAATTGTATATTTTAGATACCAACAAATCACATAATATACAAATCACATAATATACCCAGTTATCTCTTTTGTACGATTCAGGAATAGTAACCGATTCCATAAATCTATGGAGTTCACAAAAAAATTTAGTTATCTTATTATAATTATAATTTAGTTATCTTATTTAATCTATCTTATTATTAATCAGGGATTTCGTATATAGCTAGAACGACCCTCACAAATTGCAAATACTAATTTATTAAGAATTAATCGGATTGAAGCTATAGCGTCATCATTCGTTGGAATCGAAATATCTGCGAGATCCGGGTCACAGTTTGTATCAATTAAACAAATTGTTGGAATTCCCAAAGTCATACATTCCCGAAGAGCCGTATATTCTTCTTGCTGATCAACGATTATTACAATATCGGGTAACCCTGTCATATATTTAATCCCGCCCAGATATGTTTGCAAGTGAGCTAACTGTCTTTTCAATCGAGCCGCATCTCCTTTCGGAAGACGGTTAAGTCTACCTGTCTTTTGTTCCATTCTCAAGTCCCTGAACTTTTGAAGTCTAGTTTCTGTAGTGGACCAATTCGTTAAAATACCGCCGAGCCATTTTTTATTAACATAATGACACCGAGCCCTTATTGCAGCCCGCGCTACTGAATCCGCTGCTTTATTTTTGGTACCAACAATTAAGAATTGCTTTCTCCTACTTGCTGCATCAAAAACTAAATCACAAGCTTCTGATAAAAAACGAGCAGTTCTAGTAAGATTTGTAATATGAATACCTTTACGCTTTGCAGAGATATAAGGTGCCATTCTCGGATTCCATTTTCTAGTACCATGACCAAAATGAACTCCTGCTTTCATCATCTCTTCAAAATTAATGTTCCAATATCTTCTTATCATTTCTCCCCATACTTCCTCTCTCTCTTTTTCTTTTTTTTTTTCAAAGAAAAAAGAGAGACGGGGTACCCTGAAATAAATAATTGTTCCGATGGAACCTTCTCTTTTCCCGGAGATTGGACGTTGATATACGATCCAAGCGATTAATTTCTTTCTATTCTTTACTTTCTTTATTACTATTAACATAACAAATCACATGTAACAAATCCAAATAAATCACAGGACCGCGATTAATTAAAATATTAATTAAAATAAAATAAAAGGATGAATCCGCTCTTAGGAATCATTAAATCCTATAAATGATTGTTCTGATGTATCATATAAATTTTTGGAAATGCAAGAATCAAATAACTCTCTGTGGTGGAATAAGATATCTCTATCTCTAAATTCCCCCTCGAATAAATTCTTCTTTTTGGTTTTCAAAGGAATGTTCTTATGTTGCCTTGAGCCTTGCACTAATCCTTTGAATCCGGTACCAACGGGTATCATACCGCCTAGAACAACGTTTTCTTTCAGGCCTTTCAACCAATCGATACGACCGCGGAGAGCAGCTTTTGCTAAAACGCGAGTAGTTTCTTGAAAACTAGCCTCGGATATGAAACTTTGAGTATTCAGAGATGCTCGCGTTATTCCCAATAATATGGCCCCGTAACAGATGGCTTCTTCCAAAGCGCGTCCCGTTCGTTCCGCTCGCAACAATCCAATTAGTTCTCCGGGTGAAAAAACATTAGACATTCCGTCTTCTGAAACCAATACTTTTGATGTTATTTGACGTACAATAATTTCTATATGCCTATTATGGATCTGCACCCCTTGGGATCGATAAACCTTTTGGATCTTATTAACTAAAGAGATACGACTTTGCACTATAGTTAGCTCAGTACCAATCAAGAATCCCCAAGGAATTCCCAGAATTCTTGTTATACACTCGTTCCAACCCTCCACTCTCTTTTCTAGGTTTATTGATATTGAATCAATTGAACGCACTTCTAACACTTGTTCCACTTTTGGAAGACCCTGCGTTATATCGCCAGATCTCGATTTTTCATATATAAATGTAACTAATGTATTTCCTTCGTAAAGGATTTCTCCATAATGGCCATGAACGGTTGCTCCTGGAGTGGCCAAATAAGGCTTAGCGGATCTTATTACTACAGAGTCAATGTGAACAATTATAACTTGACCCGATTTTAGATGTGGTCCGTTTTTGGCCATACATAAATTTTCACAAATAAACTGTCCCAGGCTAATTATTGTGAAGAAAGATTCACAATAATTATGATGGAGAAAATACCAATTCAAATTGAATGGATTCAAAACGCTGTTACTGCATGGATCGGGATTAACAATTCTCCCGTTTTCATCCATTAAATAATATTTAAGTACTTGAAAAGTCTGTTTTAAATTGTAAAGTTTCGAATATTTAGTTACCGAGATCTGATTATGAGTTATTAAATTTAAATGGTAAAATAAATAAAAATTCGCAATTTGAAGGGCTGTTCCTAAAGGGCCCAACGAATTTCTAATTGGAATTATAGGATCTCTTTTAATTGATTCTTTTATTACATTGTGATGTTTTACATCGTTGAATGGATCCATTTGAAAACAATTAGATGATGACAAAATTATCAAAGATTGACATTCCTTATTTATATTCAACAACGTACTAATAGTTCCTTGATTTTGTTTAAGTGATTGTTGAACCCTTGTCTTGGAATAAATGGGATAAAATGGATTAATATTGGTACGATCTGACCCATTATTAGAGATCGGTTCTGAACCTGATGGATCATTC
>CANYCX010295717.1:0-33307 GCA_948193385.1 Breynia disticha f. nivosa
CCTCAGTAAGATGACTAAAAAAATGCAATTATTTTATACGTTTTTACAACTTTCTCTTCCTACTTAATCTCAACCAAGTGAGTCCATAGTCGTATCGGAGATCTAGGAGGCTGAGGTAACGAGAAAAGAAAAACAGAAAAATGTCGGATTGAAATGTAATTTGTTCAGGAAAATTAACATAGAAATAAGGGAATATACTGGAGTATTAGTGCATTACCAGAAGCCAACTACAGTCCGGCCAAATTCCATTTTTTTATTGTCTAGCTTGGCTTAACTCGAGCCAACCAATTAAAATACTTCCCCTCTCTTGCTCATACTGCACCAACTGTTTTTCACCACTTCCACCATTATCTTCTTTCTCTCAATGCCATTTTTCCTTTTTCCATTTATAGTAAGTGCAAATTACTTCTCTTTCTTTGTTTGTTTGATGAGCTTTGGTTCGCAACTTAGATATATATATGTTCAAAAAGATTGTTGCTTGCTTCTACTTTTATATCTGGGTACTGCTATATTGGCAATCTGTAAAATTGTTACTTGTTTTTTGTGAAGATAATCGTGTTGGTTCTTGAGGTCTGAGTTTTCAAGAGCTAGAAAATTAATGCTTCTGATAGCTTAAATTGTTAATTTGAGCTTATATTTACTATGTTAAATTGGAGGGAGTGTTGAATTTGAGCTTATTTGTGTTCTTACTTTCTTGAAAATTATGAGTTTATGATGTTATCTTTAATTTCTTTCTTTTCTGTTTCAGGTTTTTGATGTTCTGAATTGTAATTGATTCTGTCGGATATTTGTTAAAAAGACGGAATTTTGAATTTTGGGTTTTTGGAGAAATGACTCTGTGTAGTAGTATCTCTGCATTGAATTTGAGATTACATGGTAGAAGCTGGCAATCTACTTTGCATTCCTCAGAGAATATGGATGCTCTAACTTTTAGAGGTAGTGAATCGATGGGCAGAAGTATGAGAATTCCATTTGTAAGTTCTTCTAAAACGAGAATAAGGAATGATGCTGCTCCTTTGAAGGTTTGTGCTGAAGATTTATGTTTGGCGTGCTTTGTCATTTTCGTGTTTGGTTTCTGAAAAGTTCTGTTTTTCACTTGTGCAGATTACTTGTGTAGACTATCCTAGACCAGATATCGATAACACAGTAAATTTCTTGGAGGCCGCGTACTTATCATCCACCTTTCGTGCTTCGCCACGCCCTGCTAAACCGTTAAAAGTTGTGATTGCTGGTGCAGGTGAAGAATTGCCGTCCCATTTTTCCGTTTATATTAGTTCGCATATCTCTTCAATCACTGCTTAATTTTAGTCTTGTGGAAGAAATGAATCTATGCACCTTGGCCAATGCTATCAAAATAATTTTTCGTTAGCTTCTCGTTCGTAAACAGAAAGTTTCATGACTCGATTAAGTTAATCTTTCATTTCAATCCCCTTTTTTTCTGGACTGGGCTAAGGATTTCAGAAAGCATGGCCAAGGTTATAAGAACAATGTTTGTTATGCCATTCTTGGAAGCTTAGCCAGTCTATAATCTGTATGGACTTATCTTTTCTAGCGCCCTTGCTGCCTTAAAAGTTCGATACTTTTTGTGCCAAAACACTGATTTTGGGATTTATGGAACATAAGTTCTCAAGCCTCAAAGCAGCCTGAAGTAGTTAATGGCCAAATTTCTTCATGCAATCTGAATAAATTTTATTTAAACTATCAATCTGGGAAGATGTGGACTCGTTTCTTGAAATAGTTCTCTCGTGAAAGTAAAGTTTTGCAAATTTCCTAGAAGTGTATACTACTGGAAAGCAGGATTTAGAAGAATTCTTTTTATTTGTTGTTATGGTTCACTAACATTACAATTATTGCAGGTTTGGCTGGCTTATCAACTGCAAAATATTTGGCTGATGCAGGTCACAAACCATTGTTACTAGAATCAAGAGATGTTCTTGGTGGAAAGGTTTATATGTTGTTCTATCTCTACTTCTAAAACTTCAGAACAATATACAGATTTCTTTGTTTGACTTAATTCTAACTTCCCTTGTTTTCATTGTTATTATTAGTTTATGTCTTCAAGCATGCCTCTCGATGAATCTGTCTCTATTTATCTTTTAAAAAATAAATAGCAGTCCTAGAGTCCAATTAAGTTTTCTTCCATATAGTATTGAACATAAATCTATCCAATTCTGTAAAATGGTTTTATTTTAGGTAGCCGCATGGAAAGATGATGATGGAGACTGGTACGAAACAGGCTTGCATATATTCTGTAAGTTGCAAGATTTCCTATTCTTTTTCCAGGTTAAGTTTTTTCTTATTGAGGATGGATTCATTGGACCTTTCTTCTAATGGCCTCAAATACCTTGTTCATGCAAATAATTTGTATTTCAATCGGTTACATTACACTCTCTTTCTTAGTTCATGCATAGATTGATTTGAGAAACAGTTAAACTAAGCTGTACTGTTAGCTCATGCGACGTGTGAATCCTGATCAAGTTTCACTATATTGATGATCGCCTGTTGCTTTTCTTGTTGCAAGTTGGGGCATACCCAAACATACAGAACCTTTTTGGAGAACTTGGTATCAACGATAGGTTGCAGTGGAAAGAGCACTCTATGATATTTGCAATGCCGAACAAACCAGGGGAGTTCAGCCGATTTGACTTCCCTGAAGTACTCCCGGCACCATTTAATGGTAAGCATTCAAGTATGCTGGTGAATAACAACTGACAATTTAAGTTGACTTGCTTGGCAGATATTTTAGGTGTTAAAGGCTGCATATATTTTATCTTGTGAATACCTTTTGATATTTCAGCTTCCAGCAAGTCTAGATGATTGTATATATATACAAAGTTTGATAAGAAATACACTCAGCAAAAAGATACACCAATTATTTATACTCTAATTGATAGTCATGGAACTTTTCTTTGTTAACAGTGGCAAAGAGCAGTGCACTACTGGATTTGGTTAATGTGACTGGCATTATCATCTTAACATTCTGATCACTTGCCTGATAACACTGCTTCCTCTGGCTAGACTCATAAGCTTAATGTAGATAGCATTTATGAGCATTAAACTTTCTTGCTTGCAGTATACTTTCTTATTGTAGAATGTTTTCCCTTTTTAATCTTAACAGTTCATCTAAATTGTTGAAGCCTGAGTCTGAGAACCACATAATTTTCAGGAAACAGATAGATTCTTCATAATCTCGAACAGTTCTGCTATCTTGAGATTGTCATTGCACCTGTGCACTTATTGGTTATCCCATTCTATTGATTGGTCCACGATTTAACTGATATTGGATGAATTACCCTTGCCGGCTGTGATGTTCGTTACAATATTAGTAAAATTCTAGATGTTAAATCTATCACGATGTTTGACTATTCTCTACAGATTTTGATATCTAGATTTCTTTAAGCATCTTGCATTTTTTTTTTCTAAATGATTGGCAGGGATATTGGCTATTTTAAGGAATAATGAAATGTTGACTTGGCCTGAGAAGGTGAAATTTGCTATTGGAATCCTACCAGCAATACTTGGTGGGCAGGCTTATGTGGAGGCTCAAGATGGTTTATCTGTACAAGAGTGGATGAGAAAACAGGTAGTGTTCTTGGTTATTATTGAATATAAAAAAAAATGGATTTGCTGATAATTCAGTGCATAGACTGATCTGAAAATTTTCTGATACAGCGTATATTTACATATGTAGTTATTATCATTGATTTCTGTTTACCTTTTGAATGCTTACTCTTTTTTGTTTTTCAAGTTGAGTTCTATGTGTCATCTAAACTGGATGAACCGAAAGGATCACATCGTCAGAATTAAATATCTGTTTTGTTTCTTTTCTTTAGGGTGTACCTGATCGTGTAACCACTGAGGTGTTCATTGCCATGTCAAAAGCATTGAACTTTATAAACCCAGATGAACTTTCAATGCAATGTATACTGATAGCCTTAAACCGTTTTCTTCAGGTATGTTTCCCAATATTGGGGTTTATGAACACTTGGTAGCAATCTCTTTTTGTTTTATTCCCCAAATAACTTCCTTAATGTCGACTTGAACATTATTTGAATTTACAGACTTTTTATTGGTATTGTTAAACATAAACCAATTTATAAGCATATGCAATGAAATTTGGAATGGAAAATAACTATAACATGGTTGATGAAAATCCCTAAATAGGAGAAACATGGTTCAAAGACGGCTTTCTTAGATGGTAATCCTCCCGAGAGACTTTGCATGCCAATAGCCGATCATATACAATCACTGGGTGGTGAAGTCCGTCTTAATTCACGAATCAAAAAGATCGATCTGAATGACGATGGAACAGTGAAGAGCTTTGTGCTAAGTAATGGGGATGTCATTGAAGGTGATGCTTATGTGTTTGCTACACCAGGTATGCAACGCATAAGGTTTTTTGTGTCAATTTTTTTGTCTTGTTTTCTTTAACTGTAACATTGCCTCATGATCCATTGTAGTTGATATCTTGAAGCTTCTACTTCCTGATAGTTGGAAGGAGATTCCATACTTCAAGAAACTAGATAAATTAGTTGGAGTTCCTGTGATAAACGTCCACATATGGTTAGTGATGAGCATTTAAAAGTAGCTGTTTTTTTGAGTTATTAAAGTTCTTTGATTTGTGACTATTTGGTACAATATGTAAACTGTGTGCCACTCTCCCCAACATTTTAACTTCATTGGAACTTCATTGCTATTGTGATATATAATTCGTACTTGGACAGAGTTAAATCATTCCATTTTCCTCTCTTGTATATTAGTTCTTAGAATTGAAATGTCTCGAATGAATCTCTGTTGACATTCAATCATCTGTATTTCAGGTTTGACAGGAAACTGAAGAATACATATGATAGTTTGCTTTTTAGCAGGTATTGTTTGTTTATTTATTTTGCTCTTTTTTGTAGAAAAATGAATTTTTTTTTTAAATAAATATTTTTTTATAGTTTTTGCATGTTTGTACATATTAGGAGTAAACTAAAAACTGGAATGAGTTGGCTTAATTAACTTATATTAAGCCTTAATTAACTTATATTAAGCCTTAAACTTCCATTGTATTTTGGCAGGAGTCCTCTTCTTAGTGTATATGCTGACATGTCAGTAACTTGTAAGGTAAAACTTTGATTTTAACAAAGTTTTTTGACTTCATATGCTGGCATTTTTTGGGTCATTGATTTCTTTTCTCATGTGAAATTCAGGAATATTACAATCCAAATCAATCTATGCTGGAGTTAGTTTTTGCACCAGCAGAAGAATGGATCAATCGCAGCGACTCAGAGATTATTGACGCTACAATGAAGGAACTTTCGAAACTCTTTCCAAATGAAATATCTGCAGATCAGAGCAAAGCAAAGATCGTTAAATACCATGTTGTCAAAACACCAAGGTTAGTAAGGTTAAAAGTTTTTGTTTAATGTATACTTCGACGTGGGAAAACTGAGCTATCTGAAGCAAATTTTCCAGGTCTGTTTACAAGACCGTCCCAGGTTGTGAACCTTGCCGTCCATTACAAAGATCTCCGATTGAAGGTTTCTATTTAGCTGGCGACTACACGAAACAGAAGTACTTGGCTTCGATGGAAGGCGCTGTTCTATCTGGGAAATTCTGTGCACAGTCCATTGTACAGGTATAAGATTGGTATCATTTACTGTTCAACAACTGCAAATTAATATTGTGCTGTCTCGCAGGATTATGAGTTGCTTGTTGCTCGGGAGCAAAGAAAGCTAGCTCGGGCAACGACTTAAATGATGGAACTGAAGGCTTTAGTTTATGCTGGTTAACAAAATATTTTTTTTCCAAGAACTGTAAATGTTTGGAATTGTAAAGTTGTTAGAATACAAGTCTCATTGAAGTTCGTACAAGTTGGAGAGAAATATAAACCATTTGGTTTGTACATTCAGGACGTATATGTGACATATATTGGAAATCTCTCAATCATACAGAGAAAAAAGGGTCATAAAACACGAATTAATACCACATTTAGTTATGATACAGTTTAAGAAGTTGCATTTACCAAACTGAAGTTGAGTTGCTTGGAAGTTGGATCCGCGATGGTGGCAGGATGATCAATAATAATATTCAACAAACCAGAACAAATGAATGATATATATATTTATGGTAGCAAAAAGAAGTGAAATTTGTATTCAATATTCCGGTAAAAATAACGAAACAACAAATATCAATCTTTGTGAGTCTATGTTTATGATCTGTCGCTCGTTCTTGCGCCGGCAAAATGAGGGAGCGGCACTGAAACTCGTTCGAGTCGAGAAGGACTACAAAAGTCAAAGCTCTTCCAACTAAGTTTGGGCAGGACCACATGGGTCAAAGCTCTCCCAACTAAGTTTTAACGCAGCTGCGTGCCAGGACTCAAACTCGAGATCTCTGGTTAAGATAGAACAACCCCACGCCAATTGATCTACGCGCTTAGTGGTATAACAGTATAATACTATGACAAGGCTATCAAGAAGGAATTTAGCTTCATAACAGAAACAACTGTGGCATCAAGACTTGTCAAAAGAAGGTGTAGCATGGAAAGGAATGCAAGTTAAGTTTACCTGCCTAAGTAGAATTTGAGAATCTCCACCAATAGAATTGAGAATCTCCACCAAAATCATGAGATAGTTGCCTTCAGATATACTGAGACACAACATGCATGATTGAGGCATCAGACTATTATCATTTCGCAAAAATCTCTGCCAAGGAGATCAAGTTGCCAGAATTAATACATATCTGCACCAACTAAAATCAGCAGAATGGCTTTCAATGTTACAGAGCATTTATCTCGTCCTCCAAATCATTCATTGATTTCTGAAAAGGAGCCATGGCGTTACCCCCTCATTAGGGACTACAAATTTACTCCTATACACTTAAAACATCAAAACGCCAAACTGGTTTCTCATAATTCCTGAAGAACATACCGTCTAGCCTCCACAAGGTAGAACTAACTCGCAAATCCATTAATCCAGCTCTCTATAGATTCTCTATCCATTCCAGAAAAACCATCCGAGTCCTTAACAATACAATATGAAAACCTCATTGCTTGACAATTGCATAGATTCTACACAATGAAGTCACAAACCCAACGAAATTATGCAAAAAGTACAGAATTCTTCATTACCATAATCAAATTTTGAAACTTTATAATATATATAATCAATTCAACAACAGTACAACATATTACAACTTGATTTCAACTCAACAATACCAAAAACAATTACCACAAACTTGACAGCTTTAGCACCAAGAATCACCACCAACCATAAACAACTCTAGTATACCTATCCTTAAGCCACCTAAAACTCTTCTTTAAAGACCCTTTGACTTTACCTTCAACAGCATAAACCTTATAACTAGCAACCCTTTTTTTCCTCTGAAGTTCAGGATCATTAAAGGTCCAGCTTTTCGAGAGCGACCCATTTGTAGACTTGCCTTTCTTGAACTTGGGTTCATTGTTGCTTTCAATCTGGGGGTGTTGAGCTTGGTAAACTGAAGAAGCATACGAAGCACTGTAACATCTGAAGTCTTGCATGCTCGTGGGGCCTCCATTGTCGCTGAAGTATGGTTGTATTTGCTTTCGGTTATCGTTGTAGGACTTGGATCTGAAGTCTTCCATTGATGTTTGAGGGGGAGAGAGAAGGTGAGTTTCTAACTTTCTATAAATGATTGTGGAGCGAGAGAGTTGCTTTTCGCAGTTAGTATTTTTTTAACTAATATGAGTGTATGACTTGGATTTCATTTCGATATTGGGTCGTAATCGTATTATATTATTTTATATCAAATATTATTATATGTGATAAAATTAGAAAAATTAAATTTATATTATTTATATTGTATTATATATGTATATTTATAAATTGTATAATTATATTAAAAATTGACAATTTTATTTATGAATATAAACTTTCAAAATTATCTTTGAAGAAAAACATTTCAAATTAAATTAATTTCTCAATTTTTTCTTGTGATCTTCAGCCTTAAAAAAACAATACTTATCCTTTTTCTTTTGGATAATTAAAATATTAAAAATATTATAAATAAATTAAGTATTTTAATTGAATGGTTATTTAGATGGAAACATTTTCTTAAAAAATATGTTACGTTTGAATTGAGAAAAGTAGTTTCATTTGAAGTCAATTTATTAAATTATCCATAAAATTTGCATTGAAATAAAAATAACTTCATAAATTCATGCAAATTGGCTTAGTTATTTATTACACAAATTATTGCTTTTTTTTTTTTGCATTGTCTTCCTCTCAAATTGACAGGTAATTTTAAATAATTATAAATATTAAAAAAATAGTGATTAAATTACTATAACTCTACTAAGTTGATTAAATTTATAATTTTTTTTGAAGTAGATTAAATTTATATTTTGTATTCTCTAAATACGTGCCTTGTAATTTTTATTTAAAAAAAAATTGTCTCAATAGTTTGAAAGATAAAAATATTTATAGCGATTTTTGACATTGACTTGAAAGCAAATGGGAGAATATGGCATTATAGATTAGTTTTGAATTATTCAAATAAAATAAGAAATACGTATTCTACCCTCTTTTTTTTTTTTCCTTCTTTCTATATTTTCAAGATTTTATCTTTAATATTAAAAAAAAAGTTTGACTCCAACGACAGAGATGTTATACGTAATATAAAAGCATATTTAGGAATTCAACGCTCTGAAAAAGATCGATTAACTCATTCTAAATCAAAGTTTTGACATTTCAAATCATTGTCAGTTTTCCTTGAATGTTGAAAATGTCTGCCCATGAAGATGCCACAAGCAAGGGTAAATTTTAATATGAGAACTTAAATGGAGGAGACTTAATGAGCCCCTTCTTTATTTTACTGAAACTATACAGATTACGTAAAATTAAAACTGTTCTTACTGAATAAATAAAAGGCTCAGATTTATTTTCACCGAATCTAACGGTACTAAATGAACGCCTCATTGAGTCCCCTGAACAAGAGGACTCATAGTAAAACTGCCCCCATAGCAAGTACATCACTTCCAGGAATTTATGCTTTATGCGATGAAAATAATGCAGAAACAAAGAAAATACTCGTAAATTGTGTAAATTATGTGGTTCAATCTGTAGGAATTATATTTACGGACAGAGAAACAAGTTATTATAACATCAATAATAAAAGATGGAAGAGAAAACTTGCAAGAGATAAGTACAAGCACTATATATACATATACATCAAACCATTACAAGAAATCCTAAAATTACTCTAGTTTTAACGTGTAGTCCAATGACAAGGTCATGTAACAAGAGACACAGTTTGACTCGTTCGTGTAATAAAAAAATGAAACTAAACATTATACTGTTAAGGACATGCCAAGATTGAGTTTAGTTATTGCTTTAGGTAGTTCATAATGTATCAAACTATCTTCACAAAACTCGGTTGCTGAGTGTCCATAATTTTTTTTAAAAAAAAATAAACAATAAACGTTTTTAATGGAAAAATAATGAGCTGTCCGACTGTTTAACCCATGTTTGGAGTCTTCAACATTGACCAAACTAGCATTTTCTTTTGGTAAAAAACAAGTCAGCTTTTTGTTGGAGAACAAAAATGGGATCACTCGTCAGCATTCAGTACAATCCATTAAAATAAATAAAAGACCATCTCAACCCAACCCACTCAACTCAACTACTACACAAAATAAATTAGGTCAATTTCTTGAGCAGCACCACAATGTAAGGCTGTAATCAGAGTACCAATATTAAAAGTAATTTTTTTTTAATTATGGCTCGGAGTCCAGACTGCTCCCGAGATATTCAAGTTCGAACTTGATGAAAGCTTATTTGAGCTTGGCTCGTTTACAATCAAGCTTGTTCGTGAATAAAATGTTAGGCTCGAATAGTTAAACGAGTCAAGCTTGAGCACTGCAAAACTCGACTCGACTCAGTTACAACCCTTGTGGCAAATAAGAAAGAAAATTAGTAGCACCATATGAAACACAACATTTCCTTCCATTAAGAAAAGAATCACACATTGTTTTGACATTTCCTGAAGTTCTAGTCTATGTGCATTACTCATGAAAAGCACTATCCATGATAATGGCAGAAATCAAACAAGTTACTCTCTTTGCAAATCCAGAAAAACACATTAGAAGTAGGAAATCGTATGATAATAAAGGGTAGAGATATATGTTACATGTTTGTTCCAAGAGAACTATAACCACTAGATGAGAAGAATCATGTACAGATTTTCTTTGTATTCAAAAACAAGAGGGCTAGTCAATGATGCACCAGTCACACTCCCAGTTGATTTATAACCCTGAAAATTGCTTGTACACTAAGTAAATAAATCAGAGAAACTTACATGAAATGAGGACATAAATCATGTGAATGAATACATCAGTCTTGGCATGATCTCGATCTTGGCACATCAATAGTCGTGATTAAACAAAATGGCCATAAATTGGCCTGCAAAGCAAGTGTAATCTTTATCCCGGTGATCTCCAACGCAGATTTTTGATATACCAGTATCATCAGCTTAATTCAGTTTTGCCTTTCCGATTCATCAAATCGTGATAATATAGCAGGACACACATTGGTTGGCCAAGAATGCTGAAAATGGACCAGAAGATCATATTTCCCACCTGTAATATTAACAAGAAACACAAATTCACAAATTTATGTGAGATAAACTTTTCCAAAATCTTATTGATCAGAGCAGACAATCAATTATCTTGACAAATTCTGTTTCAGTCATAACACTTGTGAGAAAACTGCATGAAAGCCAAAAAGAATTCCGCTGAAATTCTGGATTGGAGGAGGATCTCCAGAATGCTAATTCAGAAAGTTCTCTCAACATAAAGTTTTTTTTTTATTCGGATAGGGCTATCCTTCTCCTTTCAAAGGAGATTGCTGTAAAAGTAACAACACATTAAAAAAGTAGTTACATTTAATGTGTTGGCACTTCCATAACTGTTCAATCAATTTAAAACAAATCTCCACCTTCAAAAGGAGATAAAGAAGATTAAGCTAAAAGGACCACAACTCATCCCTTTCTATTCTCCAATATATATATACTATGAACAACATCTAAATATGCCTAAATGATTTCAAAA
This sequence comes from Breynia disticha f. nivosa, assembly GCA_948193385.1. Lineage (NCBI taxonomy): Eukaryota > Viridiplantae > Streptophyta > Magnoliopsida > Malpighiales > Phyllanthaceae > Breynia > Breynia disticha. Next base: position 11,072 of record CANYCX010295717.1, read on the forward strand.
TATAAAAGACAAAGGCGCACCATTGAACTTTTGAGCTTCTGTTGAAGGTAATTAGTGACCACAACCAAGGGAACCTAAAAACGGAAGAAATGTGAAACACATGTCAGTAACTGTTGACAAATTTTGCAGAGACTGACAACAAAAGGGTAAATTTGAAGGGGGACTATTTCAAGTACAGAGAACTTCAACGTTGTTAACAACTAATACCTGAAACATAATCCCAATAAAAGCCCACAACTTGAATATATGGCAAGGAACAGCAATGCACAACTGGCAAACAAATGATTTTATTCAAATGTCAGTCAATCGATAATTCTAAGCAAAGTTTAGATAATGAAAACTTAATATTACGGCATTTAAATGGAATAATTATAGCAGATGAACACTGAAAATAATTTTGCTTAGACATCGTCGAAGTATTCTACACAAATTTGTTCTGGAACTGTTTCAGTATCAAAGACATTATTCTTATCAAAACATTTCAATTTATTGCCAAATCCCAGTACTTCCCAGTCCACACACGAGAACCTAAGATAGAGAAGTACTGGCCCTAGCCAGTACCCAAAGTTCAACAATAAAAAAATTAGAGTTTGCACCAAGGATGCAAAAAAAGAAACTAATTTCCTCAGTAATTGAATTATTTTGGCTCATTGCTTCCTAAACCTCAAAACTTCACCAACTATGTTGTTTCAAAAAATAAAAAATAAAAGAAGAAAATCATAATAAAACTCAAGTATACGACAGTAAAAATATAAAAATTGAATATAGAATAAAATAATGTCTAGAAAATTCATTAAACAATACCTCATGAAATACAGCCGATACTAGGAAGGCAATAATTAATGCTATACCCTGCATATTTAAGAAAAAGAAAATCACCAACTGATGTTGAGTTGCACAAAATGAATAATCAGAAAATGCACTACACTAGTCTCAAATTCAACCGTTGGTTCTTTCACTACAAGCCAACAGCATAGGCATCAAGTATCATGATTAAATGATAAACTAAAAGAACAGAAAGGACATGTTAATGAATAGCAAATAACTTTTCTAGTTCACTCATAATAGAGGATAGATATGAAGATCCATCTCAACTGCATAGACATAAAGTTACCATAACCATAATATTAAGAAGTAAAATCCAGAAAAAATCATAAACATTGTCGTCATGTCAAAATGTAATGAAACAAACTTTGAGGTGCATAAGGATGAAGTTACCTTAGGTATTTTATGCCTTATGCATGGGAAATAGATATGGCGGACCATCCACTTGTGAACAGGCTGCAAGTAAACAAGAAGTCAAACGCATGACAAGCCTTTGTCTATGCAAGCAAACAAGAAGTCAAACGCATGACAAGCCGTTGTCTATGTGATTTGGGCAGATGTAGAAGAAGAATGCATCGGACAAGATGACATATATTTACTCTAGAGGCAGTATGCCAAATGTCCAAATTGATACTTCAGAAATGCAGTTATTACGAAACAAAAAGTACTATTTAATCATGGATAAATTAACTCATGGAAAATACCAGCCAACCGAAGTCACATATGCAGTCTAGTATGTTAATATTTTGAATTGCGAGAAAAATAAAACGTAAAGAACTTCAACATGGGAAGCAAAATGCGAATGCAGAGAAATGGCCACCATGGTATGTTGCTAGCCTCACAAGGCAGGTTCCACCACACAAAGTCATGGAAAAGGATCATCAAAACTATTGTAGTTGTTCTAATGCTTCAAGTCGCAACAATTCAAATAAGCTCTCAGAATAATATTTAATAAGAGTTCCACCCAAGTGAAATCATGTCTCGTCACAAAAGCCAGATAACATGCAAAATTACCAACAAGTGAAATCATGTCCAATCACAAAAGCAAGATAACATATGCAAAATTACCAGGTGAACACATTACACAAAAAGGTGAATTAACAGCACATGAAACCCCCAAAGATAAGGTAAGTGAATTTTGGTAAAGTAACATACCATGTTCCACATTCTCCAGTACTGAAGAAGCCCATGATCAAGCGTAGTTGCCATCATTAAAATCCCAAATGAGAAAACAGTACAAGATATATCAAGGAAAATCCCAAAGCAACTTCAAACTTTACCTCCTCAACTGTTTTTGCATTCCACCAATCTTTGTAGAACTCCCGATCCCCAAAACAAAGGAGCTCAGCAAGTATATTTAACCTGCATATGAAAAGTTCTTTTTTTATCAACTTATTGATCTCTTAAGAAGAAAAGATAATGTGGTGAAACAAATAAGCATCAGCACAAAAGTCCCCCTGGGGAAGAGAGTAGCCCCATGAAGAAATCCGAACAAAGCTATTGAATAAGAAAATTCAGAGGAAAATATCAACCCATTCTTGACTAACTTCATGGTGAAAGGACTTACCATAGGTGAAAGAAGCAGTAGAACATGCAGAGCCACACATACAAGTTTGGCACTGAGAGCTTCAAAACTCTCTCAATGGCATATAAGAGGTTTCCTTTCAAAGGATGTTGTGAGTTCTGAACAATAGGATTGATGTACTGCAAAATTATGCCCGCAACCAAAATGTTAATACAAACATATAGTCCCATAAATATACAAAAAAAATACAGCATACAAAAAAAAATCCACTTACTTGTTCAATGATGAATCCCATAAATCCAGTGAATATTATCAACTTAATAAATTGACGAACCACCCAACCTTTTCTAACATATGGTGTGCGAGGATAACTAGGCTACAACAAAAATACATGGAAGATAAGAATTAGAGAATTTCATTATCATGATTAACAACCAAAGATGATCTTATCCTGTAAAAACTCAATTTCATTCTATAAAGATTTCTAACCAAAAAAAGATACATGCATTAAGAGGCAAACATGCCAATAAAAACGCACCAACACTGACTACAGCAAATTACACTCCATCAAGTTCCCATAAATTTCTTGAGGTTTCAATGTCATGGGAAGATAAAGTCTATATGAGAGAGAAATTTTCAAAATCCCACTGGTAAAAATTGAAACAATCATATTGCTAAAGATCAATACTAGAAATGTTCATAAGCTAAGGAATCACGCACAGATTGCTAAAATGGTGTTCAAGTTTCCAGCCAAACAATATTGCATGAATATAATAAAAAATATCAGATTAAAAGGACTTTTCAGTCGCACTAGAAACAAGGACTAACAGCCAACAAAATGTAACCAGTTATCTCCTAATTGTCAAACATAAAATAGATTCTACAACGGAAAATAGCTGTTGAAGAAACTGCGAAGTCGAACCCAAGTCTTGAGACATGTTTGAATCAGCTAGAAAATTAATGAATGTTTACATTAACATATGGAAGAAGCGTGAAATTACCTGATAACATAAAGTTGGAGCAACCATGAAATATGTCAGGCTCTTCAAGTCCGCATCAGAAGCAATATTTACTTGCAGAGGACTAGCTGGAACATCTCCCTGACAAGAAATAGGTATTCGCTTAGTAAAGATTAACCATTTTATTTATAAAGTCTAAAGCAGAAATCACTTTTTTGACTTATGCGATGGGGAATCATGCAAGTAAATTTTAGCAAATAAATCAATAACTCCTTTCACATGTAAGCATAAAAATCTATCACAGAATTATATGTCTACCTTCTCAATCGACTTGGCCATTGCTCTCATATCATAGTTCGTATGTGCATAAGAAACCAATTTTAACCAAACAATGCAGGCAAAAAGCATCAATGTGATACCAGATAGAAACGCTGAATCACAACTGCACAAATGCAGAACAGGTCAGTATCATAGCTATCAAGTTTATTTCTTAATATTACACCTGCCATAAACTTAACTTGCAGTTTAAGGAAGAAGAAATAACAAAAAAGGGTAATTTAGCTGCATCTAATTTTCAACAAACAGTTTTGAACGTTCAGCTTTCATTCCGAGACATCCAATTTTTGACAAGTTTATGACAGTGGATCCATAAATCATAGACCTTTTTTTAACATTTCCACACAGTCACACCATGGTATTGGTAGGGATCAACATGGATAATATGCTTAAACTTTTCACAATCAGGCACTAATGAAGTCTAAGAATTCTTTTGGGTTTCTACAGCATGCTCTAATAGTTTAACATGGAAATACGTAAGTTTTAGTGCTTCACCATAGAACTCAGCAGGAAACAAATAGTAATAGCATTCATGCAATGCAAGTGAACATCCCAAGATCCGAATAGGCAATTCCATATCACATTTTAACGGAAAAAAAGAACAGAGGAAGAGGATCACAACCAAACCTAAGAATTACAGAAATTGGGTATATAACTGCTGCCGAAGTAATGACAATGTGCAGGCAAACAACAACCTGCAATAGCAACTCTGTTAAACAACTTCATAGCAGTCCACAAACACAGTAATAATCAAAACTCTACAAACACTCACTGTATCAGATATGCATTTTCGATACGCCAACTTTTCAACTACATAACCAGCTAGCGCGAACATTGGAAGAGTGAGACTGCAACGAGAACAATTATTTAAAATTTGGGAAATAGGCCAGATTTTTTAATTGAAATAAATTTGATGTTCTTTTAATTAATTACAAAAAAATTTACCAACACATAAAAAGAGGCCAATCTCGCAACGACTTCGAACTAAACCAAAATCCCGTCTTAATCAACCAGCCATACTGCAAAACAAAAAAAAAACATTTAATTATAGTTACAACTTACATGCAAATCAAAAGCTTGAAAAAAAAAAGTATAAAGTAAAAACAAACCTTCATTAAATTTTCGATAATAAGCCTGCTATTTACTGCAACAAGTACTACTACACACAAATTAAACAGCCCTGCATGACTCTGCCACACATAAATAATGCAAGTTGAAACCACAATCAGCTTAAAAAATCACGGCAAAGAATGAAAGGACCAGAATAGCCTCACCTGCTTAAAAATAGCGTCGGAACTAAGAGGACTTTCTTTGACGCTACGATGAGCAGGCACAGATGGCCTATACGTAAATCTAACATCCGATCGATTCTCTACCTTAAATTTATCAGCAGAATCCGAACCATTACTTTTGAAGCTCTGAACAACGCGGTCCATCTCAGCAGAGCTATCGGAGTCGCCGGAATCGGAATCAAGGGAAGAGTGTCTCCGGCGGAGATCGGCGGCCATGAGAATTGAGAAAGGAGAATAGAGGAGTTAAAAAGGGAGGGAATGAATATAAAGAGAGGAGAAGAGAGGAGTGGTGAGGTGGCAGAGGGAAGACATGCAAGAGTGAGGTGTCGAGAGAGGGAGGAGTTTGGTTTGGTGAGAGTTTGGAGTTTTGTTGTCAAATAGAACTTCAGAGAAATAAATGGAGAATATGAAGGAAGAAGGAAGCATGGGAACTATATTTTTTTTGTTATTTATTTATTTTTAAGCAACCGTTAAGCTTTTAATGTCATTGGTTTATTATTATTATAAGTTTATATTTAGACACAAATGTCATAATCGTATCGTATTATTTTTTATCAAATATCATTACTTATAACATAAATATTTTAAAAATTAAATTATTGTCGTGTCATAAACATAAACTTTAATTATAAAGCTTTGGAAGCGTATAAAGCATTGGAAAATAAGGAGGTTGGATTGAGGGGACCAAAAGAGAGTTGTGAATTCTGAGACAGTATGAGTCAACGCGAGGCAATCGTAGAGAAGGATGTTTGTTGATGCAAGTGAATAGTAATGGTCCTAGACATGAAAATCGATTTTACCGGAATCGGATCTGACCAATTTAGATGTTTTAATCCAATCTCAGTTCCGATTTCGGTTTTAGAACTGGTAGGTTGGAATTAGGCTGTTCCGATTTTGGTTCAACGATTGAGATTTCAATTCAACGGTTCAAGTTCGATTTCCCTCTAAAAAATAAACCAAACAACCGTTTCGAAACAACTGACACGGTTCCATGGTTCATGGAAACGAAACCAGACCCAGTTAATTCTGACAGTTTGGTTCCAATTTTAGTTCCAAAACCGACAGTTTAAAATCAACAATTCCACTTTACCAGTTTCGGTTCGAAATTTTCACCTCTAAATAGTCATATCATTGTAAGAAGAGACTAGGGATTACACAATTTAAGGTATTTAATATTAGACATCTTGATAGTTACGAATCTTAAGATGGAGGTATTGTTAGTTAAGACGTCACAACACAAAGTAGCAACAATGGAAATCTTATTTTTTTTTAAAACAGGTTCAAGCTTGAATAGCGTAAAACAATACAGACTCTTTTCATGAAATCAGTTGCATCAACCAAACGAAACAAGAGTTTTTAGATTTTTTTCTCGACTTGACAAGGACTAGAAACCAAAACACAATTTCTCCAGACCCAACCAAGGCCAAAAGAAGAATCTCAACTAAGAAATTTGATAAGGAAATATAGCAATTGGCAAAACATAATGAGTAGCGTACCTTGGAGGAGACATATGAATGCTGCTTCGTTGGCTTTGGGCCACCGCAGTTATTTCGTCATGCAGCGTAGATTTTAGACCAGAGATGATTTCCTTGGTGTCCTAGAAAACAACTTGGAACATTCTTAGATATTAAGGAAGAAATATTTGACAATTCAACCCAGAAACTTAGGTACATTTCAGTTTTCTCCTTTTGATTTTTTCTTACAATCACAAGGTTCGAACATTCTTTTCAGTGCAAGTCATAGTCTCAACTGTCTGTCAGCTTAAAAGAACGGCATACTTGAATGGGTTGATTAATGCGTAATTCATTGCCCTGGATTTTTTCTGCAACCTGCCAAAATTCTGAAATCAACTTGTGTTCGTTTCCTCTCAAGTTGTAAGGCCTTCAGTTCTCTTTCACAAAATTTCTTGTCACGTCTCGACTGCAGAATGCCAAAGCTGCATTTACGAATATCCACACTGGAAAGTACAGTAGTGACTACCAAACTGGGAGATAATATCTACAAGGCCTCCGTAACCCCCAATTGCAGTCAGCTGAGCAGGAATGAGGTTAAAGGAAGAAACCAGCAAGATATTTAAGTCAGAAGGAAGGTAAGCAACCAGAAAACTTTCAAAACAGATAATAGAACAGAAGAGGATCTTACCCCTGCTGGGTGTAAAGAAACAGAAAATGCAGACGGTGGTACACATGGTATTTGCGAAAGAATAGTCCCGTTTAGGTCTACACGAGTCAACAGAGGTTCTGCCCCAACAGCTAGAATCTGAAACAGAACACAATTAGTTATCATAATCACCAAAATGTAATCATTTCCCTAATCAATGCATTCAAGGCCAAATCATAACTTTATAAATCCACATCTTTGTTGTAACTAAAAATTAATACTAGTTCAAAACAGGATTCACGAACACTAAAGCAATACAAAAAAAAATTAGCAAGTGAGAATGTCAATTCTTATTACAAAGGAAAAACAAAACGAAATCACTTACTTGATTGTCATCAAATGTCACATCCTGTATAGATGCCCCGCAGGAAGTCCTTGAAACACATTCAAAAGCAGGAATATTCCACACAGATAAACACCGACCACTGCTACATGCCTACAAAAAAATCAGCATTGCAAATATATCAGAAGTAGAAACAATAAAGTTAAAGTAACGTATCTATCTATCCATTAGTTCCTCAATTTTTCATTAATTTCATTATATTGTTGAGGTTGCTGAGACAGGTAGAACCAAAATAACAATGAAATACTGGCCCTGAATACTCAATACTTTCACGTAAAATTGTCACTGCAAAAATCTAAATTCAAAGTACCTGTGCCTTTATGCAAACAAACAAAAGCAACCATATAACAATTCTAATCCTTACCAACCAGCTCTCACTTGTATCTAGAGCAAGGGAATGAACACACTTAGAGAATCCTTTCAACTTCATATCCTTCTGTGGCTCAATTACTTGGACACACTTTCCGCTTTTGCAATCTAGCAATATCATGATGCATGTCACTAAGTACACGAGGAAGTAAAATAATTCTACTAAATACCTGAAAATCATCTTGACAACTTAAAATGAAAGCCTGAAATTTACCCCAAATTCTTGCCGTCCCATCCTCTGAACCAGTTATAATCTGAAAACCAAAGAGAACAATCTTTATACAGTAAGGTATTATCAAGACACTACAGAATGTTAATCATAGTACACACAGTGCGTATTACTTGTCAATTATTTATTTTAAGCAGTAATCATGTTCTAATAAGATATTTTACAAACAAATTATCAAGACATGCGAAGAATAATTCAGAACCATCTCTGAAAGCTTCAACATTTTTTGCTTTACCCTCCTTTGCCTATCTGGTTTCCATTTTTCAATTTATTCTCAAGATGGTGGAATATTCATGCATTCTTGCTAAAGGGAAAAAATAAACATCAAGCATTTGAACAGCCAACAGAATATAGTCAACCAAAGACAAGAGAGGCATGACCTGACTTGCACACTTACGGGCAACAACACAGTGCAAGTAGTCCAAGTGTCCTTTAAAAACCATTTTGACCTTGCAGGTCTCCTGAAAAGCCCCATAGAAAATGATATTACTTTACAAACAAAATCCTAAGCAGTTGAACTCATACAAGAAAACAACTGTATTAGATTCGATATGGATAGGAACACTAATATACAAACAAAATGAGTTTCTGAAAAACATACCACATCCCAACAGTAGGCACAAGAATCACCAGCAGCTGAAAAAATGCATCCTCCCTAGCTTACAAAGAAAACCAAAGCTACAATCCCCTGAGAATTGAGAAGAATGGTTGCTAATATACAAACAAACTTGAGAGATAAAAGGATCTCAACCTGAGTGTCCACCGCAATGGCATTGTTTTCAGGGACAGGGGAAAGAGCCGCCCAAGGACCTCTGAAATGAAATCCCAAAAAAATGTAACAAAAGAAAATTAAATACTGCACGCTTAAGAGCACTTAATGATTGAATTCAGAGAGGGAACATGCCAGCACAACTACAATTTGTGCTACTGAAAAATCGTAATTATAGAAAACTACACTAATAAACTCTAAGAACATAACAGCTAGAAACGATAAAATTGGCATTCATCTGTAATCTTGAAGCCATGTCACACAATATTGCAAGTACCATATGCGATCTATAACAGCTCAGTGACTCACCTATCCTGAGGATTTACCATGTCAAGCCTTGGATTTACATGATTTCCTGGTAAACATAACAGGTAGCAGAAGCAATATTATATAGATTACTAAAAGTGACAAATTGCAGGCTCTACATAAAAAAAAATAACTATAATTACCACATTCATACCTTGTGACGAAATAGGCACATCCGACTCAGCAAATTCCTTCCAACTCCATCCTCGGATCCGTCCATCATCACCACAGCTAACCACTCCAAAAGACAAACATTTAGAAGGGCACGTCATAAAATCCAATGCAATCACTAATTAGCAATTATAGCATTAAGAAAATACAATAACAAACTAGAACCTCAACAACAAAGCATCATCTCCATCTCCATAAAACTTCACGTCATAAACTGGTCCATCATGTCCTCGAAGCAACGCACTGGGTTCAGCCCTAACCAAATCACACTTGCAACACTGTTTAATAAGTATAGTTTCTTCATTTGCATATAAATTATTCATCGATACCAAATACACTGCAGAAATAACAACAAAACAGAAACTTATGAGTCATAGTCACTTGCCTCTGAACATTCCCAATGTTAAAACCTACAGGCTGCACAAAAATAAAGAACAATGAAATTGACACGAAATAGTTAAAAGAAAAAAAAATGAAAGGAGAGCGTAGTAGTGAATAAGAGTTACGAGATTGGAAATGCAAGAGGAGATGGAGTAGGAAGCAAGAGTTCCATGGCTGGAGGCAACGAGGATGGATCGAGGAGTAGGGTTTAGAGAGGGTGGCCAAGCGGTTCTGAAAACGGTAACGGTTTGAAGCTCACGCTCCTTCAATATGCTGTCTCTGTATGCTTTCTCGTCCCACCTTGTGGCGTCTCCGCACATTTTGTTTGGATATGGATGCGACGCTGCTGCTCATTCGCCCCTGTGGTTTCATTCTACGGGATGACTTCGCGAGACTCAAGGATAATTGTTCTTTGCTCCTATAGTTTGGTGTAATTGCCAAATTCGTCCTTATTTCTAATAAAACTCTCTCTTCGAAACTAACCAATTCCGTAGTACTGGATATGCAAATGCATTAACGATAATAGTCTTATTACTATTTTATCTTTTTTTCATATAAGCATAGTTGATTGCGATCTCATTATTTTTGCATATTTACATTTTTTTTCAATGGTTATTTTCTCAGCGATGTTATTTTGTATTCTCTTCGTTAGCATTGGTCGTATTAAAAATGTTTTTTTTTATTTTGTTTATGGAACATTGGTAATATTGAGAACATTATTTTATTTATTTTGTTTTCTTCTTTGATTTTTATCTTTAAGACCAAGACCTACTACGCTTCTAGCGTGTCATAGACTCCTATATTATCAACTTATTCTAACCAAGACTTGTTTTTTATTAATGAGTTGCTTATTATTTTTTATTTTTATATAAACACTTATTTTATTTTGGATTTTCTATAAACAATAAATTATTTTAATCAAGACAACATTTTACCTTAATTTAATCTATTTTACTTATTAAAAACTTACATTAATTTAGTTCCAATTTTACCAAACACACTATTACAAAATCAAAGTAAGCTGAATTTTTAAGGTTTGTATTTGTTGACAGAAAATGATACTATTTTTTTAGAATTTTTTTTGAAAATTAAAAAAATAAAAAACACGTTTAGAATAATTTTTTTCACAAAAAAATAGAAAAGTAAAATTTTCTAAATTATAACTAGAGTTTGAAAATAATTAAAAGTAGCTTTATACAGTTTTTTCTTATAAAAGAAAAGTTTGCTTTCCATGATTTTTTGAATTAGAAAATACACTATTAACCTCTATATTTTGATCTCACAAATTAAAAAATCAATTTTTGGTAAAAATTCTTTTATTGACGATTTTTCTTATATACATTCATATATTATATGCTTTACTCATTCATGCTTATTTTGTTTATATTTAAAAATTTGTTTTTAGGATATCTCTGTTCTTTAAAAGTTTCTTTCAAAACTAGCAAAACTAAATTAACAACATCACATGAAAGTAAGATAAGGTAGTTTGAATTAATAAACTGGTTAAGAGAGATCTTAATTGTATAATTGAGAGATTTATTAATATTTTTCTTTGTTTTTATAAACAAATGTGATGCGTAAATTAGACTATATGTATTTCTAACTTATTTATTTTATAAATTTTGAATATAAAATATGAATTTTTTTTTATAAATTAGATATAAAATAATTGGTTGAAAAATATTATAAATACATATATTTTCATAGATTTTTTTTAAAAAAATTGGTTAAATTTGAAGTGCGGAATCCACGCTCTTTGCAAAATCCAAGTCGTTAATGGCGCAACTATGGACCACCAAGCGCGTAGATCAACTGGCGTGGAGTTGTTCTAGCTTAACCAGAGATCTCGAGTTCGAGTCATGGGTACGCAGCTGCGTTAAAACTTATGTGGGAGAGCTTTGTTGCCCTTGTGGTCCTGCCCGGCTCGAACGAAGATTAGTCTGGGGTGCCAAGAAAAAAAAAATGGCGCAACTATGGAAATGTTTCATGTACTAGTAGATCTATTTTGATATGCGACAAAGAAGACAGGATGTTATTGGTATTAGACAAAATATGAGGGACGGAAATGAAAAAGACTAAATACGGCAGCGTGCAGACGATAGAAAAGGAGCCATGTCCTCTTTGTCCGCACTTTAAACCCTCTTGCACGCATGCCTTGAACATGCCGTCCTTCCCCTAAACCCCTAACCTATTCATTCCAATATTCCCTTCTGACTTCTCATCGCTTTCACTTTGCAAGATTATTCGGTTTCCGTAAGCCCCTTCTCACTTTAGACTGTTCATTTTGCTTCAATAGATCTGTTTATTCTGGCTTTTGATTCATGCTTTGTGATCTGTGTTATTGTTGTTGAGACGAATGTTATGGAAATGTGAGAAAACATTGTAAATTGCTGTTTATTTGCTGTCTTAAATATGTTGCATTTCTTCATTGTTCATGGAATGGTCTACTATTCTTTACTCAGCGTCATTATTGAGTTATAAGATGTTTAGTCTTATTTAGTGTTTGTTGATAACTTTGCTTTGTTTAATAGGATAATCCATGAATTTGGGGATATACTGTTGTTTTTTTTGATTGATTTGAGATGGGTGATAGTATCGATAACTCGGTTCCTGCGTCTAGCAAAGAAAATCCAGATCATGATTCTGAGGCAAACCTAATTGCTAAAGATGAGGGCTCTCTCGAAACAATTGTTCGCCATTTCCAAGATTCGATGTCTGTGAGTAAGAAGCATAAGTTTTGGGAGACACAACCTGTTGGGCAATTCAAAGACACTGGGGACACAAGTTTGCCGGAGGGTCCTATTGAGCCACCAACGCCAATATCTGAAGTCAAACAAGAACCTTACAATCTTCCTAGTGCATATGAGTGGACTACTTGTGATATGGAATCTGAGGAAACTTGCAACGAGGTCTATAATCTCTTGAAGAGCAACTATGTCGAGGATGATGAGAACATGTTTAGGTTTAGCTACTCAAAGGAGTTTCTTAGGTGGGCTCTGCGTCCTCCGGGTTATTATCCGAGCTGGCACATTGGAGTTCGTGCGAAAACTTCAAAGAAGCTTGTGGCTTTTATAACTGGTATTCCTGCAAGGATTAGGGTGCGTGATGAGGTTGTGAAGATGGCTGAGGTTAATTTCCTGTGCGTTCATAAGAAGCTTAGGTCAAAGAGGCTTGCTCCTGTTATGATTAAGGAAGTTACGAGGAGGGTTCATTTGGAAAACATGTGGCAGGCGGCCTACACTGCTGGGGTTGTTCTTCCAACACCAATAACAACTTGTCAGTATTGGCACAGGTCTTTGAACCCAAAGAAGCTCATTGATGTAGGTTTCTCCCGGCTTGGGGCAAGAATGACAATGAGCAGAACAATAAAGCTTTATAAACTTCCAGATTCACCAGTAACTCCGGGATTTAGGAAAATGGAGCTTCGTGATGTACCTGCTGTTACAAGGTTGCTGAGAAACTACTTAAGCCAGTTTGCTGTTGCTCCTGATTTTGATGAGAATGATGTGGAGCATTGGCTTCTTCCAACTGAAGATGTGGTGGATGGTTATGTCGTGGATAGCCCGGAGACTCATGAGATCACAGATTTTTGCGGCTTCTATACTCTTCCATCTTCCATCCTTGGCAACCAGAACTACTCAACTCTGAAAGCAGCTTATTCATATTATAATGTTTCCACAAAAACCCCATTAATCCAGTTGATGAACGACGCACTGATTGTTGCAAAACAAAAGGATTTTTATGTCTTCAATGCGTTGGATGTCATGCACAATGAGTCCTTCCTGAGAGAGCTGAAATTTGGACCAGGTGACGGGCAGCTTCACTATTATCTTTATAATTACAGGGTTCGACCGGCTTTGAGACCTTCCGAGCTTGGGCTGGTTCTGCTATGATATACCTTTGATTTGGCTCTATAGTTTTGTTTCCTGATTATGCGATTGAGCTGCATGCATTTCTTTACTTTCATAGAACTTCTAAAAGAATGGAATGTGAAGGCCTTTTCAAGCCAAGTTATCAGGTCAATGACATTTGGATTTTCCTATGAACACAAATAATTGGTAGCACGAAGAGTTTTCCTGCTTAGTGATCATGACTTGATCTTTACTGCTTAGTGATCATTTGACCTGATTTTCTTCATTCCCCCAGTAATCAGTTTGTGCTTATTGAAGGAAACATCCTTTGATCAGTTTATTCTTGTTGAAAGAAACATCTTGATCTTGTCCAGAGGATTTTTATCAGACAAATCGCTTGTTAGTGGTTTCAGTTAGTGTAATGAGCTAGCTCTATTATTATGATTTATAGCTTCAGAAGGTTTTCTATCCTTTAGCATGTTTGAATCAACGATTTATCTTGAATCTTATGAGGAACCACTATGCAGGATTTGAAGAGACAATCCTGCTTGTTGATACAATCATTTGGGTATCAAGAAATCATGAAGACTTATTCTAAAACTAATAATTGCTGTGTTCTTTTTGAGAAACTATCAGATTACAACTGATGTAATGGTGAAATTAGTTGATCTTTTACCAAAAATGTGGAAACAAGAGGCAATATTTACATGCAGTGAGGTGAGGTAATCTTCTTCTCTTGTTTCACCATATATTGACTTGTATTTTAAGCCATGATCACAACCTCACCATGCGAGCCTGTTGAGGAAAAAACGAAACAAATCAACAAAAAGCAGAGTGCAATGGCAATATAAGCTCAAAGAAGAAGATTTTACATTTGTCAAATATCTCTTTTGCCAGTTGCAGAAGCAACTCTGCTTCTTCGGCCATTCTTGAAACCCGCTCTGCCTCCTTAACTGCTTCTGCTGCCACAAATGATTTGTTTTCTGCTTCTGCAACTCTGTAGGCAGCAGCAATAGCTGCATCTTCCCAAGTATCAGTACATTTCACTAAAGCTGTGCAAGGAGGTTTCGGCAGGACGTCCTTTGGTTTCGGGTAAGGTGTCGTTGTCTCGACTGGTGAATCTTTCTTTAATTGATAGCAATTTTGAACCTACATTGTTAATACATCATCATTAACAATGACTATTCCATTTCAGTATTTGAAACTTAAACAGATTCTTTGCAGAAACATGAATGAAACTCCGGTACTAAAATCAAATGAAGATTCTTTGTAACTGATGGAATCATGCTTCTCATCTGAGCACACCAGAATTCTTATCTAACTAAGCATAACAGAAAATCTAAGGACATCAGTCTTCCCTAACATTAACGATCGACTAGAACGTAGCCATGCAATACATTTCCGAGCATTTTAACCTGAAGTCTCTATAAAATGACAGTAGTATTGGAAAATCAAACATCAAATTCTACTACTTGAGACCCTATTTTGAGTACGCAGACTCGGCAAAGCAAAGGAAATCAAAAGTCATTGGAACTTCGAATCAAAACACAAAAGGCCGAGACGAAATCCAGTTACCTTCTCTAATTTCTGTTGCTGAACCAACCTTCTCAACCTTGCTTGCAATTGCTTCCTAAAATTATGGGGCAGCTCCAGCCTTTGCTGCACAAACCACCACATCCCTCAATATTCAGAAAACCAGTAAACAATACAAACAACAATAAGCACACACTTGAAACTTCATCCACACCTCAATGTAACTCAGAATCGCACTAGTATCAGCTCCACCAGCTCCACTACCAGAAATAGCTTCAAAAATCATAGCATTATACCTGCACCAACAAACAAAGAAACCCAAATCCTCAACACCACAAACAAACAATGCCCTCAACAACAACACAAATGAAGGCACTAACTTTGGAGCACTTTTAGCATCAATTTTCAAATCATCGTCGCCAACAGAATCCACATTCAAAGGGGTAGAAACCCTTGGCGTATAAGCGATGACGAGAGAAGCAGGAGAGTCTGAATTGGGAGCAGCCTTGGGTTTTGGAGTCCGAGACTTCTCTCCTGCACTCACACTCATGTTTCTCCATTTATCCTGCAACAGAAGAAATCGAGATGAGATTTTTTAGGGTGAAAGCAAGGATTGAAACATCGTGAATTGAGTAAAAGAGATAGGACCTTGAGATCGATGTTGGAGCGAGAGAAGAGGTAAGGATTGAATTCAGGGTCTCTTTGGATGTTTTTCCACTTTCCAGTGCCGTGTTTGGCAACTCCTGCTCTTAATGCTTCTTCTTCCTCGGCTGTCCATTTTTGTTTTGGATTTCCCATACCTCAACTGAAGCTCCTTCAATTCCTCCCTCCAACACTCTTCTACCCTTCTGCCTTGCCTTTTTCGCTCCTTCACCTTCTTTTTCTTTTCTCTTTTGCCCTTCCGTTTCTATGTAGCAATTCAATTTTGACAAAATATTTTCTTTATTTTTTAATATTTAATAATAATGAAAAAATAGTTAATAAAATTATAATTTAAAAATTAATAAATAAATAATAATTATTTTTAATATATTCAAAAAAAATCAATTAAAATATAGAATTATATATTTTTATATATTTATAAATATTTAAATATGAAATGCTTAAAAATATAATTTCAAAAATTAAGATTAAAAAACATATAAAATATTTTTCAAAGAAGATCTTCTTACCTCTAACAAACGGAGCATTAGTTTTACAACATTTTCAAATAATAATAAGTACAATATAGAAATTTAAAGTATGAATTCACATTTAAGAAATCAAAATATGAAAAAAATTCCTCACATATGACGTTGAAGTAAATGGAGTAGTTTTAAAAAAAATGATTTGTGAGTATATATTTATAATACGACGCAAATGACACTAATTTATTTTTTATAATATTTGTATTACAAATAATACCATTTAATATAAAATAGATTATGATACGTCTAACATAAATTGAAAATACCTACGAAGTGTTGGTTGGACTGGCAATTCAATCCTCTCATGAAAGCTTGAACGCAGGTTCGAGTTCGGGGAGAGCCGCCCCGTGAGGGAGGAGTTGTGTCTCTCGCTCCGAAGCCAGATTAGTCTCGGCCAATGTATTGGGATACCAAAGGTTGAGACAAAAAAAAACATAAATTGAAAAAAATCATCTAAATTTATTTACTTTGGGTCGTAAATAAACACGTTTCCACCATTTCAGAGGTAATTAATGACATTAGCCTTTCGTTTGTTTGACGGAAATTGATTTTTTGCAGAAAACATTTTTCATATTTTAGAATCTTATTTTCTGAAATTATATTTTTTAATATTTCATGAGCAGTTTTTTCAACCAATTTATTATTATTATATATTAATTTTTAATGAAATTGTAATACCTTTTTTTTATTACTCCTTATTCAATTCTTATCTTAAGATTATTGTTTCTTATAAAAAAAATAAAAAAAAATAAAAAAAAAGTATTTATTTTATGAGGTAAGGCATGAGTTATGACTTGTGGCTGACTATATATGTGAGACACGGACACGGTTGGTTGGCGTTGAATTGTATTTAGGAATTTCCAAATAACTCAACAAATGATAATACGAAAAATTATAGCAATGAACAATTTTGTGTTTGAAATAATAAGAATGTCAGAGTATGTTTGTTCACTTCTGTTTATTTTAATTCAAGTTTTGAAAATATAAAAATGCCGGATTTTGAGTTTACAATTGTAAAAATGTCAGCATATATTTATAGATATGTTTAATATTCATCGTTGTTTATTAATGTTCATATATTGAGAGAACAAAAGTGACATTTTTGCTTTTTAAAACATGAAATCTAGTATTAATATAATTGTGAACTAAAAGCTGACATAAACAAAAACGAACAAATATACACTGATATTTTTATCATTTCAAACTCAAAATATAGTAATTTACATAATTATCTTAATAATATTTTCTTACACTTTAACTTATCACAATTGGATTCCTTCATTTCAGGTAATGAAGTGAGACTTTTACTATGAATATCCTCTTTTAAAGATTTATTAACGCACAGATTTATAATTGTTCAATACAATAAAAATAAATTCGAATCTTTCATTTGTTCAATAAAAAGTAATTTTAATTTTACGTAACTTACATATTTTTCATAAAATCACGAAGAAGTCTCAATGAGCTTCCTTAAGATGAGACTCGTATTAAATTTTTCCTAATGAAGTCTACGACTTGTGAGTTGTTTTTGTTTAAATATCCAATCGGATTTAACCTTTTTGTTTTGAATATTTTCATCAAGTTGGTGCTGATGGGATGGAACTAAGCGGGCCTCACCGACCCTAAAAAAATCTTTCATAATATAAAATTTCATCCGATCGAATATAAATAGTGTTTTCATCAATTATTATTGAATTTATCGGTTAAAAATTATAGTCGTTAATTTATTATACTTAATCTTCTTAGCGTAATATACTTCTAGTTTATTCTTTTTAATAATTTTTTAAATTTCCTCAGTACTTGAAACAACTATAATATCAGTATTAGTTAACCTCAGTCACAATTTATCAAATGACACTATAAAAATATTACCTTTTTTCGATAAAACATTTCGAAAAAAAAGGCAAAAATTTGTCGTATATATTATTTTTTTATCTCAAAATTTTAACTAAGCAACTGGACTAGCCCACGAGTCAAGGGCAGAGAGTCTTCATTGGAGTCGGCGAACCAACAGGTTTAAACATGTATGCTTCCACTAGAACCGCGACAGAGTCAGAGATCGAACCTCGCATTGTTAGTGTACTAGTTGATCTCCTTTATCACTGAACTTAAGGACAAAAGGTTGTCATATCATATATATTATGTAGATACAAACAATTAGTGGTATTTATCATAATTAATTTAAAAATCAAACTACTAATTACTTTCAGAAAATTATGCAAAATACCTAGTAACGTCTTTGTATTTTTTAAAATACCATGGTAAGTTTGTTCATTTATGTTTATGTCAGTTTAAGTTTTGTAATTATGAAAATGTCATGTTTGATAATTTCAATTTTTAAAATGTCATTTTTTATTCTCTCTCGATATATTAATAATAATGAACAACAATGAACATAAAACATATGTCTTTTATATATCGTGCTTTTGAATCTTTTAATTTTTAGCAAGTAGTTAATTTATTATTTGAATTGTATATCCTATTTTATTCTCTCTTTACATATGAACAATAACAAAAAACAATGAACATACCTGACAATTTTACAATTGTAAACTCAAAATCGGAAATTTTCATATTTTCAAAACTTGAACTGACATAAACAGAAATGAACAAACATACCCTAATATTTTTACAATTGTAAACTCAAAATCGGATATCTCGTAATTTCCCGAATTAATTTCTTACACACACATCCTTCTAGTTGGTTTCCAAAACAGACGAGGTCGATTGCATAAATTCTCCAGTCACAAAACACAAACGAGTTAGCAAAAAAGACGTTAATTTCCTTCTATAACATCTCAAACATATTAATTTTATTTTGTACAAGTTTTCAAATTCCATGCACCTTTCAATCTTACCATATACCTTTCAATCTTACCATATACGTATATTCAAGGGGAATACTCCTAAATTAACGCTCAAACTCAATTAACCAACAAATTCAATCCAATAAAAAAGGTATTTTACTTACCTATGATGTGTTGATTGAGTTGGTAATTCGATTTTCCTGTCAGCTTGGATTTGGTGTGCTATCAGAACAGAATCCTAACGAAGTTGCCATCACGATATAGGAGTTTTATCTCTCGTTCTGATCTGGATTAGTACTTACCAAAGGTGGGAATACCCAGTGGTTCAAATGCTGGGTGGTTCAGACAAAGGGGAATTCCAAGATATTTTTGTCTGAATCACGAGGTATACTGGACACCACAGACTAATCCTCGTTCGAGTCGGGCAGGACCACAAGGGCGGCAAAGCTCTCTCAAACAAGTTTTAACGCAACTGCGTATCCAGGACTCGAACTCGAGATCTCTGGTTAAGCTAGAACAACTCCACGCCAGTTGATCTACGCGTTTGATGGTAAAGGAGAATACCAAATGACTCAGATGTTTCAGACAAAAAAATGTAATTTACCTTAATTTTTTGTAATATTTTAATTTTTTTAATACGAATGACAAGTTTAATTTTTATAAAATATTTATGCTATAAATAATAATATTTAATAAAAATAATATAATATAATTATGATAAGATTAATTCAAATTCAAAAGTGAGAGACGTTTGATAGACGAATTTGGATAATTTTTCCATACACGAAAAAGATTTGATTGACTACTAAATTGATCAAAGAGACCATCATATTTTCGCAAATTAACAGTTATAGTCCCTATTGAAACGAATAAACATCAAATCAACCCTTGGACGGTGCGATTCTCGGTTTCCAGCTCATTTCCTCGCCCCAAAAAACGAAGCTTCCAGACTTTATTTTAAGGACCAAGATTTCTCAAAACCATCACTTTAATCCTCACCGCGTAAAAATCATATTCCCCCAAATAAGCCTCGAAAAATTACAAAAAAGTCCAAAAGTCAAGTCGCCGTCAAAACACGGTCCCACGCATTGCCCCAAACGCGTTCACACTTACGCGCACGTTTCATGGTTCTTCACGCCACCCTATATATACTTCCCAGCTCTTCTTCAACATCTTCAATCTGAAACCTTCGTGTTCACATAGTCTAAACACACTTGTGTTTCTCAAAACTTCTCTCAGTTTGGTCCAATTTGTTTGTTGTTTGAAGGGTTTTTTTTTTATGGAAATCTCATCTTTCCCATTTCTTAATCAAGAAGAGGTTTCACATTTCTACAGTTTGTTCTCTGACTTCATGGAAAAGGACTCTAATTCAAGTCCATTCAACGGAAATGGTGCTTTAAAGAAGAGGAAGGTTGAGAATGTTGAGTCTTTGAAAGAAGAAGAGCTTTTTAGTGGCAATAACAACAATAATGCTATGATTGGTGACATAGTTGCTTCACTTTTGTTACTGGACGAAGAAGAGAAACAAGAAAATCAAAACTGGGTTTTTGATTCTGAGCAAGATAAAATCGCTTTCGATTCAAATTACAAAAAAACAGTTCAAGCCATGGATGATTATCACTCTCATCTCCAAAACCATTACTCTGAGTTAAACCAAATCGATCAAAGTCGAACCAAACGAGCCAGGCGAGCCGGTTCTATTGCTGCCGCCACTGCTGTTGCTGAAAATGCCGGTTCGGGTGATTCTTCAGCCCACACCGGAAATATCTCATCTGGGTCTGGTCAGCAACGTCGGCTTTGGGTTAAAGACCGGTCTAAAGATTGGTGGGACAGGTGTAACCACCCGGATTTTCCAGAAGAAGAGTTCAGAAAGGCTTTTAGGATGAGCAAATCAACTTTCAATATAATTTGTGAAGAATTGGACTCAGTTGTGACGAAAAAGAATACAATGTTGAGAGATGCTATTCCAGTTCGGCAAAGGGTTGCGGTTTGTATTTGGAGGCTGGCCACCGGCGAACCGTTACGTTTGGTTTCGAAGCGGTTCGGATTAGGGATATCAACTTGTCATAAGCTGGTTCTTGAGGTTTGTTCTGCTATAAGAAATGTTTTAATGCCAAAGTTTCTTCAATGGCCCGATGAGGAGAGAATGAAGGTTATAAAGAGTGAGTATGAAGCAATGTCTGGGATTCAAAACGTTGGTGGATCTATGTATACTACACACGTGCCAATTATTGCTCCTAAAATCAGTGTTGCAGCTTATTTTAACAAGAGACACACAGAGAGGAACCAGAAAACTTCTTATTCTATCACAGTTCAAGGAGTTGTTGATCCTAGAGGAGTTTTCACAGATGTTTGCATTGGTTGGCCTGGTTCAATGCCAGATGATCAGGTCTTGGAGAAATCAGCTTTGTTTCAGAGAGCAAATAGAGGCCTTTTGAAGGATGTATGGATTGTGGGAAATTCAGGATACCCTTTAATGGACTGGGTTCTGGTTCCTTATTCCCACCAAAACCTGACATGGACACAACATGCTTTCAATGAGAAGATCAGCGAGGTTCAGGGTGTTGCTAAAGAAGCTTTTATGAGGCTTAAAGGCAGATGGACATGTTTGCAGAAGAGAACAGAAGTGAAGCTACAAGATTTACCAGTTTTTCTTGGAGCTTGCTGTGTTTTGCACAACATTTGTGAGATGATGAATGAAGAGTTCGATCCTCAACTTAAGTTTGAGCTTTTTGATGATGAGATGATTCCTGAGAATGGTCTTAGATCTGTTGGAGCTATTCAGGCAAGAGACAACATTGCTCATAATCTCTTGCATCATGGTCTTGCTGGAACTTCCTTTTTATCATGATCTTTTTATAATTTTGTTATAGATTTTACACTGTAATACTTGTTCCATTCATGTAGGATTTGATTGAATTTTTTTTAAAGGCTCTTGTACTATATGTTTTACTTGCCTGTCCAGGAAATAAAATGCATAATTAATTCCTTTTGTTTCATAGAATTTGACTGAAATAATTTGAAATCTGAATGGATTACAACAGATTCTGTGGAATGTTTCAGTTTTTCAACTCTGTTGTTGACTTCCTCAGTCATCCTTTTGACATGTCACTCTCCAATGGCTCTCCCTTTTTGCTCATTGAATGTCACATTTGACTTTTTGTAGTCTCTAATAATCACCGAATTAATTTAC
>CANYCX010295744.1:0-14405 GCA_948193385.1 Breynia disticha f. nivosa
ACATACATTATTCTCACCTGGAAAAGAATAACGTACGTTATTTGATCAATAAACCTACGTTATTTTAGTCTAGAAACCTAGTTTTAGCCCGAATAATGTGCTAATGATTATCTAAAGGGAGAGAATGGTTTAGGATGATTCCTTAACATATAAAACACTTAAAGAATTGTTTGTGGCATGGCTACTGTGAGCCAGTAAGGACTGTCGGCCCGAATGCGGCTATGTGTTTCCACAAGTACACCCGTATTAGCCGAAGGTTGGCCTGCGCATTTAACATAACAACTATAAGGATTCACTTACTGAGATTTTTTATATACTCACATTTGTTTTGCTGTGTAAACGTGTGCAGAGTGACAGGTACTGTTGACGGGACTACGTGATCGCCGAGGCTGAGCGGTGCGATACTAAAGGTCGAGCTCCCAGTTGTTTTGGTTTTGTGTATGTTTGTATATCTATACCTACATTAGTATAGATGGGATTTATAATCATATCATGTTAAATGTTTTCCATAACTTTCGCATTTCAAACTCTTGTTTTATGTGTGGCCACCATTGATTCTTATTAAATGGTTTGAAAACTTTATTTCTAATAGAATTCTCTCTCATAGTTAATTATTTTACAAAGAAAAAAATGGTGCAAAAATCAAGGTTTATTCATAAATGAGTTTTATGAAATTTGGCATCACATTTAATGATATCAGAGTAGGGATCAAATAGGGATCAGATTCTCTACGGACTATGCCAGAAAAATGTTTTCATTGCATCATTTTGTGTTCAAATAAGGCTTTGGAAATGGTGATTTCTAAATGTTGGAGCTAGTCAACCAGGTATCACACGAGGCCGCAGAGTCCCGAGAGTATGCACTGTGGTAAAAGTCTGCCCCAAGGCACAGTGAGCTTAATTTAGAGTATGATGAGATGTTAATATTATCAATTACATTGTAATTAGGTTGTGTAAAAATAGTGAAATCATCATAGATACATTTATGAGTTAGAATTTGTTCATACGATACATTGCATTAAATTGGTATAATTGCTGTGTGTTGGAGAAAATAAAAAGGTTAAAGACCTATATTACTTTGTGTGCCTTAATCAATGTATAATGAGTATATGCCACTTGTAAATGGGTAAGTTGTATATATTAGAGCCTCATTATAAGGGAATAAGAAGCCAAGACAAAGTAAGAACAAAACTTGCTAAAATGTACAACTAAAGTTTTGGTTGCTAAATTGTGTAAACAAATGAATTGAAAGTATTAAACATGTGTCTCTATTTAGTCTTGATTGCTATGACAGTGCTTGAATGAGGTATTGAACTTTGTGTGATCTAAACTGAGATGATATGAAATGTGTTTGGTATGTTATCAGATGAATTGAAATTGTGTCCATATGGGGGCATGATTTTGACTTATGGATTCATAAAAAGATTAATGATGAGCTTATGTTGTATGAGATGAAAAACCTTGTGAAAGAACGCATGTTGGCATAAGTATATTGTTTACTTTTTCATGAAAAAGAAATAATGGGTTGCGCTATACCTTGTAAACGCTTGAAACCATGAGTGATATTAAGTGTCGCACGTATACAACTATGTTTGAGATGTCATGAATCGATTGATTATAGATTGAATTAATGTTAAAAAGTTTGAATGATGCAATATATGCTTGCAGATTGGTTATTGAGTGTATTGGTAAACATGAGGAAAAAACTTTGAAATGTGAAAATGCTATAATTGGTGTTTCGAATTTGTATGATAATTAAGCACTACGACTGACATTATTGCTTGCATGAAATATGAGAATGATACTATATGATTTACGATTGAGTGAGTTAATAAGAGTTTGGAATAATGAGAACACAACTACCTTATAATCGTAATGTGACTAAACCAATTAAGGATGAAATTGTGTGTGGCAAATAAATTACCTGAATAAGACTTGATGACTGGGGAGAAACCTAAGTAACTAGCGAGTGTATGAATGTTTTCCCACAAATTGGGAGAGTGACCTAGAGTGAGTGTGGATTGAAATCTGCATATAAAATTTAAAAGATGGAACTTGAAGGTCCAAAAGACAGATTAAGTATTGCGAATGAAAAGTAAAATGATAATGTAGAAAATTAGATGATGAAATAACACCAATGTAAGGAAATCAACAGTGAATATGTGAGAGAAAATACATATAGAGGAAATTTATTATAAGTAATCACTTAGTGATGATATTAGGAGAATATAGTAAAGTATATTTGAGGATTCAATTATAAAGCATGATTTTTGAGGTTCCTATCGCTCGTCCTTTGTCTGGAAGGTAGTGTCAGAGTTGTACCTTGTATTAGGAAGTGGATTCTTTGACTTCCTATATAGTTTTCTTGACCAAAGGTAGGGTATTACTTGCATTTTTCGAAAAATTTCAGCATTATGCATTTCCTTCTTATGCGATCATAAACTATGTTCTTGTTTACCTACCTTGGACTAGCATTACCTGATAGATGGAAGATCGCAAGCATATATATATATATACATATTAAGATAGTTAGATGAGAGAATTTAGAGCAAATCAAATGGACCAATTTGTAATGATGACATGGAAATCAATTTATGAGTTCAACATGATCCGATAGGTCATGATTGACTGCTTATAATATTGAAACAAGTGTATCTGTAGTTTAATGTGTAAGAGGAGATTATGAGAATTGGATAAATGGGATATGTGAAGCTTATGAATGGAACACTAGGAATAGAGTGGAAAAACAACCAAGGATGTGTTCGAGTATTCGTTTAAGTACTTGAGGAATGGAGGCTATCTGGAAGCTGTAGAGTGGTTATTTGGACGAATGAGAAATTGATTAGAATTCGATAAGAGATTGAGTGTTATGACAATAGTCAATTGGAAGAACTTATTTTAGGGAAGAATGAAGGATTATGGACATGTTGAAAGATTATGGGCGTAGAAATGTCCTAAGTGACAAAATCACGCGTAGAGCATTTGAACGTTAAAGTGAATTTGAACAAAAGGCCTTGCCTTGGTCACTTGTGTGAGCATAAAGTGTGGTGTTGAAAACCTCGGGGATAAGGGTGAGCACGAAAAAGGAAAGCAAACATGTGGATTAAGTGAGCAGTTTCATTATTGCGTGTGTATGGTGGAGTATGTGATTAGATGATGGGGAAAAGAGAAGATGAATGAAGGCGTAAGCAAGATGTGCATATGATGGTGAACCTTCGTGTGTGGATTTATGTTTTGAGTTGGTTTATTTGTTATAGTGGAGCTGTAAGATGCTTTTTGACTTAAGGTGTCAATATGTTGGTGGTCAAGCATGCATTGAGCATGAAATGAAAGGGTAAATTGTAGTGCCAATAGAAGGTTGAGTATGCAAGTAAGAGGAATCAGGTTGCATCCTTGACTTGCATCTTATATGAGTGTGATTTGAAACATAGGGACATGTTTTGTCTGTTTATATGTTGCACCTTTCTAGTTAATTGAAAAGCTAAGAGCTTTAACTTGGAATGTGTGAAGTTAAGTGAGTTAAGTTGGTTCGAGAAATCTAACTTGCTTCTAATTTCGGTGACGAAATTTCTTAAGAGGGGAGGTGTAACGCCCCGAAAATTTTCTAATTTATGTTGAATAGGTCTAATTCAATGTTGATTTATGTTTAATTCATGTGTAATAATGTTTAAATGAAGTGGTAAGAAAGTCTATATGGACATATGTAGGCCAGGGGTCAAAAGAAGGTCGAAAATGGAAAATAGGGCAGTATGTGGTGCAATAACGTACGTTATTCGTGTTGCTAACGTACGTTTTTCTTGATTTCATTGAGTAACGTACGTTATAGTGAAGGATAACGTACGTTACTCAAGCCAAAATTTCCAGACCTGAATTTTTATTAACGTACGTTAATTTCAAAATAAACATACGTTAGCGGGGTATGGACATGTCATTAAATGACCTAAACACATTCAAAACCAAGCCAAAAACCTCCTAAACACTCTTAAACTCTTCCAACACTCTCAAACCTTCATCCTAGAGTCATCCGATAGCCAAACCTACCAACAAACATCATATTCATCTGACAGCCAAACCTACCAACAAACATCAGATTAACAGCATATTAACTATAAATCTGTCCCCTCATCGATTCCTCTTCTAGCTAGGGTTGAAACCTACGGGAAAGAAGGTAAAATCTCTTAATCTAAAATGAATTGTGAGGGAAAACATGTGCATTTGGTAGGGTTTTGTTGGGTTTTCATCGTAGGTTATGATTCTGTAAACCTTTGACTAAGAAACATAAGATTTTGTAGGATTTAAGGAATTAGGGTTTGTAGAAAGTTTGGGGATTTTGGGGAAATCATTAGGGAATGTTAAAATTTGGTACATTTTATGTTAAATGATAGTAAATGTGATTAAATGTGTGTAGGAAATGACGACTGGAACCCAAATAAGGGATTTGTACTGAATCGAGTTCATAGGACCGCGAGGTAAGTGTTCTTTGACTCTTACATTTGAATGGTTTGCTTGGATGGTTAAGTTTATGTTATAAATGTTTGCTCTGATGAATTGGAAATAGAAATAAGTTAAATGAAAGGCTTAGAAATGCTTATGCTTTATGTAATTTTTTAGAATGAGTATGGATTTGTTTAGAAAGGTATATGTGATTGGCACCTTGCATGTTTGGAATGCAAAGGTAAAGAATTGTGTGGAAAATGTTGCTTGGGTAAGAGATGTATAATATGTATTGATGTTGTGTTTACAAGTATGTATCCATGTGAAAATGTCGAAGGAGTGATTAAGGGCTAATGGCCGTAAAAGTGTAATGTTGTATGAATTGTGTGAATGTACACAAAATGTTGCTTTTGGATGTATGCTCTTTATGAGAATGTGTATGATAATAAGTGTAAAGCTTATGATGAAGTATGTTTGAATATATATGAGTATGGAATAAGTGTTGTCTTATTACTACGGTGATGTATGTTATGTGTGTATGCGAATATGGTCTTAGGGCATGTTACGAGTTTGACGATAAAATGAATTGTGTGTGAGAATCCATGTACACGTTGTGAATGTTCCTTTATGAATGTGATGAACTCTTACGAGTTACGTATGATGTGTAGATGAATATGATGATTATGCCACGAGTTGGCCGTATGAAAATGTTGACTTATGAGTGATATAGATTGAATTGTGGAACATTCATGTGAATGGTTTTTGAGAAAATTTGTGATGAACTGATTGGAGTTGCATTCATACATACCATTGTGGTTTGGCATGAGCACGTTGTATGTTCATACATTAAGATACGCGAGCTTACAACTCATATGTGATAAAATGGGGAATTAGCCCAATGTTTGAGAGCACAAGAGCTTGACTTTTGATGTTACGTTTATGTCGAGCGAGAGCTCGATGTCGGGCAAGGCCTGATGAATGATATGAAAAGGGAAGATGAGATGTTCTTTAATGTGATAAAATGGGGGATTAGCCTAATTGTGATTTGATGCCAACAGAGAGCTCGATGATTTGATGTCAGGCTAGACCAGATGATTTGATGCCGAATGACAGCTCGATGATTTGATGTCGGGCTAGACCCAATGTTTTCAGGAGTACATATGTGTGGACAATGCATTAACATTGCGTGTGCATTCATTATACATACATGTTATTAATTTGCATGGGAAATGAATGCATATGGATTGTGGTTATGATATGAGCATAACTTGTGATTTGATGATATGTGCTCTTGTATGAGCTTGATGGAATGAGAATGTGTTATAGGTTTTATGTGAAATGATCTACGTATTGAGATTTGATGTTAATTTGCTTTGGAATGATGGTAGATTGATGGTTTTGCTTTTTGAATAAAATGGAGTATAAACTTGTGGGTTTATATGAGACTATGTGATGATGGGAATTTGATGTGAATAATGATGTCTACGACATGGGCCTATGAGTGGTAATAAGCTTGTATGTGCGTGCATTGATTTATTGGAATTTGATGGTATGTGTGTTTATGCTATTGAAAGAAATTTTGTATGTGTTATTGTGGTATGAGTGAAATGATGAATTAAGTGGGTTGATGTATGTGTTCAAGTGGTGTTGCTATTTGGATGAGTAAATAAATGGAGGAACATATGTATGAGGTTAAGTTGTGTAAATGTATTAGTTATGGAAATGATGATTAGATGTGTATGTTGAATTAGATTATTGTGGGTTTGATCTTGTCGAGGTGTGTTGATCATGTGTTTAATGGTTAATTGTGGTGATTTGTGTGTGTGAAATAGTTGTGTAGGTAATCAGGGAAGTTGTTTGGCATGCCTTGAAGTGGTATGAAGTTTGTATGTAAGTATAATGACTTGTGTGTGCAAATATGGCTACTAGAGTGCATTAACGTACGTTATTAGTGCCAATAACTTACGTTAATAACAAATAACGTACGTTACCATAATGTAACATACGTTATTTGTAACGTCTCAAAATTTGTTAGTGTAAAAATATAGCAGAAATGGATTAAATTGGAATCAAATCAAATGAAAATACAAAGAAATGCACAAAACAAACTTGCAGCACGACCACGTGCCACAATAAGCATGGCCTCGTGCTCATATGTAATTTCCAGAAATTGTGTAATTTCAGAAAATTGGGAAAAACTAGCCAACACGACCTGGGCACCGTTCGTGCTCAAGGGCATGCTGGGCTATTTTATGTATAAACCGTTACTGTTTCATTCGGTTTTGAATTCCAGCTAAACCCAAAACCCTAACCTATTCGGAAAGACATTCCAAACCTGCTAAAAAGTGTCATTTGAGAAGGAAAAAAATACTTAATTCCTTGCAAATTCATCACCAAGATCATCACGGTAAGAGGAATTGGGTAGTTTTGCTATTTTCTATAAGGTTATGGATTGATGATGGGTTAATCTTTTGAGTTTTATATGTGCTAAACTTGAATTGATGCTGGAAAGGTATATAATTGATGTTATATAAGTTGATTCAACTCGTATATATGGATTATATCACATAAACCAAGATTTTGTGTAAGTTAGTAAGGATTTCTTTAAGAAACGCTACTAGGAGGCTAGAACGTTACTGGTTTTAAGCTAGAATCAGTGTAATTAAGAGTAATTAATGTTGTTTATGTGATTAATTTGTACAGGGGAATCTGTACGATAATTGGGCTAAGTTTAGGCGGAGCCGTTAGTGTGTGTTTGTGTGTTTTAGCCAAGGTAAGTGTCTTACGCTTACTAATTACGATAATTTGATAAATAGAATTGAGTTAGAATTATAAGTGTGTGATTTGATTGTTATGAGCATAAATTGGTTACTAAATGATGTGTTAAGTATGCTTCTTTGATTACATTGACTTAAGGTTGATGATGAACATGTATTGTATGATATATGTATTAAAGCATGTGAATTGCTTATGTGAGCATACTTATTTGATTATGAAATGAAATCTGAATATGTTCATTCAAATGTGTTGCATTCATAATGTGTGACACTGAGATGATATTCTGAGTAGAGCTCGATGCCGTACTGGGTACGATGCCGATCTAGGATCGAGGATATTCCGAGCTGCGCTCGATGTCGTTCTGTGACCGAGGGAAAAACGAAAAGAAAAAAGAAAAAGAAAAGAAAAGAGAAAAGAGAAAGAACTACCCCAAGGCATACACATGTGTTTGCATTAGCATTCATATGCATACGAGATGACATTCATTTATGGCATATTTGTCTCTTGCTTATTGATAGATGAATGTTTGAAGAATTAGTTATGATTTTGGTAATATTTGATGTTGTGGATATTTTATCTTTGGACATATTATGACTTGATTATTGCATGATGATGATCTAGTTTTATATGGTGTGTGAAATGCTAACTATGTGCTATTGGATGATGCATAAATTTGGGAAAGAGATATGTGTCATACTTTTGAAAGTATATTGAAGTGTTAAAAATGCAAGTTGATTGCATATCTTGATAAATGAAGAATATAAGAGGTTTATGTAAGTTATTAAGTGTAAACTTGTATAAGTTGGGTAAAGGAACTGGTTAGGCATATTTTGAAGCTATATAAACTTGTTTACACTGAAAATTGATGAAAAATAGTTGAAAAATGTGCAATACAAACTGCTGGCAAAACCTAGTGCTAAAAAGGCACGACACGTGCTCTTTGGAAGATCAGAAGTCAAGAATGCCCAGTTTTTGGCTCAGAACGACCTCGTGCTAGCTCAGCACAACCTCGTACTGAGTTCTGATTTTCCTTGTGCTTCATTTTAAATGAGAAAATGCGCGATGAACGAGTACATAATAGATGGGGAGTGTATTTAAGCTTAATATATGTTAAACAGTGTTAAGAACTTACTGACTATTGAAAATACTCATCATATTTGTCTATATTGTCTAAATGTTGCGCAGGACATAGATAGTTACAGTTTCACCAGAGCTACTGAGATCTGACTTCTAGAGCGATATCATTTGAGGTCGAGCTCCGTATTTTGAGATATTATATTTTGGATTTTGTATACATTTATATATATATGTAAATAATCTTTTGAGATGATTGTTTTTCAAACATTAAATAGTTTCCACTGTAATTGCTTATATGTAAATGTTTTTATATCGTTTATAAATATGGGTCGAGGTTTTATGTTAAGGATATTCATTTTCCCTCTCCTCAATTTTAATTAATTACATGTATTTTATGATAAAGAATATAATAATTGGAAATTATGTTTTCAAAAATGAGTTCCACATTTAATGGTATCAGAACAGGGATTAGATTCCCTGCAGACTGTGCCAAAATGAGTTTTGAGTTGCATTTTGGAAACTAATGAATTTTAAACATGTGTTTTATAACATATGGAGGTGAGAGATGACATATCGCCATATCACACAGTTGAGTCTAGAGATTCATCGGAGAGACAGGGGTCAGCTCTAGTTCCTCCAGAGGAGCCTACTGTAGATCTTGTTGCACTTGCTATACCTATACCACCATACGATCCTGCATACGCTCCGTTCTATGAGATGATGCAGAAAATGATGCGAGATCAAACACAGGGTCAGAAAGAAATGGAAATGGAGGAAGGTTCAGGGAGTAAATCAAACCTTAACATTGATAAGAACTTTACAAAAGTGCAAAAGCAGGGATCAAAAGTGTTTGAGGGCACTACAGATCCAACTGAGGCCGAGGACTGATTGAGACACAGTGAGAGAATTCTCAACTGATTTCAGTGTAATCCAGAACAAAAGCTAAGGTCTACGACATCATTACTCTAGAAATCTGCCTAGAACTAGTGGGATATGGTTCCAAACAATCAGAAGGATCCCCCTGTGTTAACTTGGAAAGATTTTCAGAAGAAATTTGTAGAAAAGTATACACCTCCTTTGTATTAGACAAAGAAAAAGATCGAATTTCTGAAGCTAAAGCAGAAGGATAATGCAGTGGTAAAGTATGAAGAAGAGTTCACCCGACTATCCAGATACACTCCGGAAGATCTAGATACATATCAGAAGAGAAGATATCGATCTGAGAGAGGACTTAGGTATAACACCAGAAACAGAATACCAGTGAAACAGGCTACATATGAGATATTGATTGAGTATGATCTTAGAGCAGATGAACTATAATCGGAGGGTAATAAGAAGGATAGCAGAAAAGAGAGAAGGCGTCAGAAAGTTTCGGGGTCTAGTTCGACTGGAGGATGTAAGAGGTCTGACACTAGAGGCTCCCGAGTTACAACTGGGGGTGTAGACAGTTCTGAGGGAGAGTAGGAGGTGGGAGGAACTATTCGACCAGATCTCCTTGTTATCCCAACAGAGGTACAGGTTCCTGCACCAGTGGTGATACTAAAGTTTGTTATAACTGTCAACAGCCGGAGCATTTTGCCCAAGACTGTCCAGAGCGTAGAGAGCAACAGACAAGGGTTGGATCAAGACAGAGCAGTGTGGGTGATGTTCGTACAACAGGCTCGACTGGTACTGGCAGACATAGAGGTGGATGACATTCCAGTTCTAGTTCTAAGGGAGGAGCAGCCTGTATAGGAGGAGTATCTGCGTCAGGTGGAGCCAATGGGTCTAACCTAGCAGCCGCACAACCAGGAGCTATGCCCCTTGCTTGGGTTTTTACTATGACTCGGGATGAAGCTGCAGAGGATCGAGTTGTGATTACTATCACGATTTTCGTATTTACATAAACTACCTTAATGCTAATTGATCCTAGATCTACATGTTCATTTATTAGAGAGAGTGTGGTAGATCAGATATGGGGTAGTATAGAGCATCTGGGTTATACAGTAGCTGTTTCAATGCCAACTGGGGATACAGTGACAGTTGGAAACATTTTGCGGCATTATGAATTGCATATTGGCAAGTTGAATTATGTAGCCGATTTAATTATGTTGAAGATGGAGGAGTTCAGAGTTATTATGGGTATTGATTGGTTATCCAGGAATCGGGTAATGGTTAATTGTTATTGAAAGGAAGTCGTGATAAAAGTTAACAGGGAGATGCGAGTTTTACTAGTTGGCAAAAGGAATGTTATTACTTCTTGTTTGATTTCGGTAGTTCTTGCTGCAAAATTGATTACAGACGATATGATGCTTACTTAGCATCTATGATAGACCTGAATAAACCAAAGATAGAGGTGCGAGATGTAGAGATTCTATATAAGTATGCTAAGGTATTCCCTGACGCTTACCAGGATGGCCACCACAGCGAGAGGCAGACCTCAGGATTGAAAAGATACCGAGCGCAGCTCCAGTATCGATTGCACCTTATCGTATGGGAACTGTTGAGCTGCAGGAGTTAAAGCGACAACTAGAAAAGTTGCTAGAAAAGGGGTTTATACTAGAAACTGTATCACCTTGGGGCACACCAGTGTTGTTTGTGCGTAAGAAGGACGGTAGTATTCGATTGTATATCGACTATCGTGAGTTGAACAAGGTGACTGTGAAGAACAAGTATCCATTGCCTCGGATAGACGACTTGATTGATCAACTATGGGAGCTACAGTGTTCTCCAAAATTGATTTGAGGTCAGGTTATTGGCAACTGGGGGTTGAGCATAGTTTGATTAAGAAGACAACTTTTAGAACTCGATACGGGCATTTTGAGTTCACTGTTATGCGATTTGGGTTGACGAGCACACCAGCGGTATTTATGCCTTTAATGAATAAGGTGTTTCAACCTTATTTAGACCAGTTCATGGTGGTGTTTATCGATGATGTTCTGGTGTATTCGAGAGATAGAGAGGAGCATCAACGACATTTAGGTATTGTGTTGGAGTTGTTAAAAGAAAAGGAACTGTATGCTAAGTTTAGCAAGTGCGAATTTTGGATGTGTGAAGTTGTCTTTCTAGGACACATGATTTCTACAGAAGGAGTTAAACTAGATCCTAGTAAGATAAAGGCAGTCTAAGAGTGGGAAGCTCCTAAGAATGTCTCTGAGGTATGGAGTTTTCTGGGTTTAGCAGGTTATTATCGGCTGTGTATAGAGGATTTCTCAAAGATAGATAAACTTATGACTTCATTGTTGAAGAAGAATGCTCCATTTATATAGAACGATCAGTGTGAGGCAAGCTTTCTAGAGTTAAAGAAACGGTTAGTTGAAGCTCCTATTCTTATGTTGCTTAGCTAGGCTGGTGGTTTTGTGTTTCATATAGATACTTCAGGAGCTGGGTTAGGCGGAGTGTCAGTTGAGACCACACGAGGTTAACTATCCAACGCACGATTTGGAGTTAGTAGCGATTCTTCATGCGTTAAAGGTTTGATGACACAGCGAGAGCTAAAGCTTAGACGGCGTCGTTGGTTAGAGCTATTGAAAGATTATGACTGCAATATTGAATATCATCCTAGAGAGGCGAATGTAACTGTCGATGCTCTAAGTAGAATGGGAAAAGAGGATGATGATGCAGTGAATTATAGAGCAAAGTCGTTATTTGCATTGGGAGCTATGTGAGTGCAGTTAGATATGATCGAGGATGAAATGTTGGCAAACATCAGTGTTAGCCTCAGATTAAAGAGTTGACCGTTGAACGTCAGAAAGAGGATGATTATCTGAGAAGAAGGTAGAGCGAGGAAAGGTATATACTTTACACCGACTTGATGATAATGGTGTATTGTATTATCGAGAGAGGTCGTGTGTACCTAATATTGCAGAGTTAAAGAATGATTTGATGGTAGAAGCACATTCTTCACCGTTATCGCTTCACCCAG
Source organism: Breynia disticha f. nivosa (assembly GCA_948193385.1). Lineage (NCBI taxonomy): Eukaryota > Viridiplantae > Streptophyta > Magnoliopsida > Malpighiales > Phyllanthaceae > Breynia > Breynia disticha. The sequence goes on from CANYCX010295744.1 coordinate 12,193, forward strand.
CTAGTACAAAAATGTATTGAGATATTCTGGAGTTGTACTGGCGGGTACATATAATGAAGGGGATAGCATATGTTTTTGCGAGATGTCTACCATATCAGCAAATCAAGGTAGAACATCAAGCTCCAGCCGAAAATTTGAGTCCGTTAGAGATTTTGGAGTGGAAATGGGAGAAGATTACTATGGATTTTGTGATAGGCTTACCAGGGACGTTTTGACATCATGATGCTATTTGGGTGATAGACGATCGACTGATAAAATCAGTTTATTTTTGACCTGTTCGACAGGATGATATGTTGGATAAGCTTATTAGTTTATATGTTGCTGAGATTGTCAAGTTATATGGTGTTCTTACTTCAATTGTATTTGATCAGGATCCTAGGTTTACATCACGATTCTGACAGAGTTTACAAAACGCGATAGGTACACATTTAAGGTTTAGTACAGCTTTTCATCCACAGACAGATAGTCAATCGGAGCGGACGATTTAGACAATCGAAGCTATGTTACGAGCTTGTGTGTTAGAGTTTAGGGGTAATTGGGATGAGTATTTTCCTTTGATTGAGTTTGCATACAGCAATAGCTATCATTCTAGTATCGGGATGACACTATGTGAGGTGTTATATGAGAGACGGCGCAGGAGTATGGCATACTAAGATGTGGAGGGTTTGTGTCAGATTGAGGGACTATAGTTGGTTCAGCAAACTCTAGAGAAAGTAAATTTTGTCAAGAAATGTATGCAAGCAGCTCAGGATCGTCAGAAGAGTTACTATGATCGATATCATCGAGAGATGGAGTGTACGGTTGGAGATTGGGTTTTCTTGCTAGTTTCACCTTGGAGAGGTGTTATTCGATTCGGGAGACATGGAAATTTAAGTCCTCGATACATCGGACCATATACAATGACGTGTTCAATGTTTTGATGTTGAGACGCTACCAATCAGATCCTAGTCACGTGTTGAGAGCTCCAGAGTTTGAAATATCTGAAGAGCTGACTTATGAGGAGGAGCATATTGAGATTTTGGATAGGCAGATGAGACAATTGAGGAATTGTGAGATTCCAATTGTTTTGGTGAAATAAAGCTTTCATTCACCAAAAGAAGCTACTTGGGAGGTTGAGTCAGATATGCGACGTCTGTATCCATATCTGTTTCAGACTCCACATCAGAGCGTTGATGTATATTTTGAATTCAGAGTTGATGTCAAATGAAATGGTTTAGAGGTTTGAATAATGCAACATGTTAAGTTATAAGTTAAGTTAAGAAGTTTGACTTATGTTGATTTTGATTTTGGAAGGTATAAGGTTTGATCGATGGTGAGATAAGTTCGTAAGGTTGGGAGATGGATTACAGGTATGTTTTTGGATTACGGGTCATTTTATAAGCTATTTTATTGTGTACAAAGTAGACTTATATGTATGGGAGTTAAACTTATAAGTGAACCATATTTGGTTTTACTTGCGAATTGCTTCGTTCGAAATTTTGGGTACGAAATTTTTTAAGTAGGGGAGAATGATAATGTCCCGAAATTTGTTAAAATAAAAATATACAAGCAATGAATTAAAATGAAATCAAATTGGATGAAAATTCGAAGAAATGCACAAAACATACTTGCAGCACGACCACTTGCCACCATAAGCACGACCTCATGCTCATATGTAAATTCCAGAAATTATGCAATTTTAAAAAAAAATCAGAAAATCGGGTACAGATCGAGCTTGAGGGCGTTCTGGGCTGTTTTATATATAAACTGCCACTGTTTCATTTGGTTTTAAATTCCAGCTAAACCTAAAACCCTAACCAATTGGAAAAACATTCCAAACCTGCTGAAAAGTGTCATTTGAGAAGGAAAAACGACTTAATTCCTTGCAAATTCATCACTAAGATAATAAATGTAAGAGGAATTGGTTACTATTTTTTATAAGGTTTTGGATGGATGATGAGTTAAGGTTTTTTGTTTAGTATGTTTTAAACTTGAATTGGTGTTGGAAAGGTATAGAATTGATGTTATCGAACTTGATTCAACTCATATATATGGATTAGATCACATAAACAAAGTTTTGGTGTAAGTTAGTAAGGATTTCCTTAAGAAAAGCTACTATGATGCTGGAAGGTCACTGGTTTTGAGTTATAAGCGGTGCAATTAATAGTAATTAATATTTTTTATGTGATTAATTTGTACAGGGAAATCTGTACGACAATTGGGCTAAGTTTAGG